>JALLPA010001256.1:0-11368 GCA_036939895.1 Thalassiosira exigua
ATTCCGTTCCGGGGGTCGAACAAACCGGAACCGGAATCGGAATTTGCAACCTAGCGGCTGAGCTTGCCACCAAAGTTCTTGGGACTGTGGAGGAGGAGGATCCTTGATCTCCTCTTGACGACCACAAAGACGGTGTCGGGGTCGTCGAGGAGGGAGGCGAGCTTGAGCTTCCGTTCAACGCCCGCCTTCATCGTCATATCCCGTACGCGTCCATGTTCACGTTTCCTTCGTCGGCTCCCGGCCTGCTGAGGAGGTGATCCTTCCAGCTGTTGGAGAGAAACTGAACCATGTTTTCTATTTCTATTCACCGACACCAAAAGCTTTCATTGCTTCTGATGATTGCTTCACTTCGATCTTGCAAGAGCTCTTTCGGCGGGCCGATTATGAAATTATGAGGCCCTTGAAGCCGAGAGCGCCCGAAATCTCTCGCAATGAAATCCAGTTTCAAAATTTTGAAAATTTCGAGGCTTGAATCCGCCTGTCCGCCAACTCCTTGCGTCACCCTCCCAACAACCGCCTCCTGCGTCTTGGCTGCCTCGTTTGCCTCCTCTTCCTCTATCTCCCGCCGCGCCAGGCGTCGCTTGAGCTCGCCGTGGATCTTGGCCAAGGCGTACTCGGACCCCCGCGCGCTCTTTCTCCTTGGAGGCGGAGGCGGCACGGGAGACAGCGGCGTATAGCTCGGCTTCCAACGCGGTGGCCTGACGTTTCCCGAAAGAGCGACAAATCAACGTAGATGAGCCCAGGGGGAGCGCACATGTCCCCAAGCTGTCCCCCCTGTCCTCTGCGTTCGTTCCTCGGCCCTCCTCCTCCGCTTTGGCTGACGGCGCGGACGTCTCGCACCCTTCGATTCTCCGGCGACGTCGCCGCCGTCATCGTCAGCGCCTCCTTTGCCTCATCGGTCGCTGCCGCCTCTGTCGTCGCCAGGCTCAACGCCAACGCCGCCGCCACCGCCTCCATCCCTGTCGTCGCCGTCGATGGGACGGGCGGCATAGTCCTTGTCGCTCTATAATGTTTGACCGGGGCTGTTGGGCTTGGGTGCGGGTGCGCCATGGTTTGGACTGAGGCTTCTCTCTATCTTTTTTTGGCGGGTTATTTCCGTGTATCCTGTAGCTGTGGGCTAGAATACGAAGCGGGCCCTAACATTCGAAAAATCCAAGCTTTGTATGCTCGACGTGTTGGTGTAAGTAGGTACCGTATGGTATCTGACCTCCCGGTTTTGGTCCAGGCTTCCCTCTAAGGGGGGCCCGGGGCAGTATAATTTATTAGAGAAAGGTTACACACATCTAGTTGTTGCACCTATCTACATCACCAATCAATCACACCCTCAAAACTTTATGTGAGACGACGTACAAGCATGTGACTTCCCGTGATCACATGAGCAGTGATCCAAAATCCAAAATCCGCCCGCACCCGCCGTCATTTTCACTTTCCACGCGGTTGATCCGTGCAGATCCGTGCCCCCCCGCCCCCCCGCGCCGCTCCGTCGTCTCAAGCTCAAGCCAGCCGCCGTCGGCCGTCGTCGCCGGTCCACGTTTGATTCGCCGCCGCGCCGCGTCGCCTTCGTCGCCGCTAGCTTCGTTCCGCCGCGCCGCCCTGCCGCCTCCGCCCCCGGCATTGACGCGCCTCCTCCGCCCTTCGCCCTCCGCCGCACCTCCACCGACGCCCGTCGCCCGCCCTCCGACACTCCCAATCCAAAACACCAAACCATGCAAGGCGAGCACTGGGACGTCGCCTCCTCCGAGGAGCAATCCGGGACCCGGCTCTCCTTCCACTGCTGGCCCTCCAGCCGCCTCGAGGCCACCCGGTGCGTCGCCCCCCTGGGCGCGCTGTACACCCCCCTGAAGAAGTTGCCTCCCCAGTGCGCCCCCCCGAGCGCGCTGCAGTACGATCCCATCCGATGCACCGCCGCGTCCTGTCGGGCGGTGCTCAACCCGTACTGCCAAGTGGACTATCGGACGAAATTGTGGGTCTGTCCGTTTTGCCTGACGCGGAATCACTTCCCGCCGCATTACGCCGAGAACATCAGCGAGGCGAACTTGCCCGCGGAACTGATCCCCCAGTTCGCGACGTGCGAGTACGAGCTGCCGTCCGTGCCGCCGTCGGGCCCTCCCGCGTTCGTGTTCTGCGTGGACACGTGCGCGCACGTCGAGGAGCTGGCGGACCTCGCCGATTCGATCCAGCAGGTGTTGAACCTGCTGCCCGAGGATTGCCCGGTGGGGCTGGTGACGTTCGGGACGAACGTCCAGGTCCACGAGTTGGGGTTCGAGGGGCTGCCGAAGTCCTTTGTGATTCGGGGGAACAAGGAGTACGGTCCCCAGAAGGTGGCGCAGCTGCTGGGGTGCTCCGGACCGGGAGGGGGAGGGGGCGCGCCGGCGCCGGGGGACGGCAAGGGAGGGCGGGCGCCCCCTCCCCCCCCTCCGGGGCAGATGGGAGGCATGCCCCCCCAGCAGCAGCAGCAGCAGCAGCAGATCCCCCCCCAGGGACACGAGACCCCCGGCCAGAAAGTCCTCCGCCGCTTCCTCCTCCCCGCGTCCGAGTGCTCCATGACCCTCGAATCCATCCTCGAGGACTTGCGGAAGGATCCCTGGCCGGTGCCCTCCGACAAGCGCGTGGCCCGGTGCACCGGCTGCGCCCTCTCGGTGGCCACGTCCATGCTGGACCTCGCCCTCCCCCGGCGAGGCGCTAGGGTGATGATGTTCGTGAGCGGGCCGTGCACCAGCGGACCCGGCGCGATCGTGAGTCGACTGAAGACGGAGGACATGCGGAGTCACGCGGACTTGAGTCGGAACGCGGAGCCGCTGCACAAGCCCGCGTGCGAGTTCTACGAGGGGCTGGCGAAACGACATCACAACGCTCCCGCGGGAGGGGGGAAGGGAGGAGGGGGTCCGGGGACCACGAGCGCCGCGTCGTCGTCGCACGTCGTGGACGTCTTCGCCTGCTCCCTCGACCAGGTCGGGATCTTGGAGATGGGACGCCTCGTCGAGGCCACGGGAGGGCACATGGTCCTCGGAGATTCGTTCGGACAGTCCGTCTTCAAGGAGTCGCTGCAGCGGGTGTTCAAGACGTATCCCGACGACGTCCCCGAGGACGGGGGGAAGATGCAGATGGCCTTCGGGGCACAGTTGGAGGTGCTGACGAGTCGCGAGTTCAAGGTGTCGGGGGCGATCGGGCCGGTGACGAGCTTGGGGAAGAAGGGGGCGAACGTGAGCAATCTGGAGGTGGGACGGGGGGGGACAAACGCGTGGGGGTTAGGGGGGATCGATCCAGGGACAACGATCGCGGTGTACTTCGACGTGACGAATCCGGGGGTGAGTTTTCTTTCCTTCGAGGCGACTGCAGTGTGGGTGGCAAGGGGATCGTGCGGAGCGATCGAATGAGGAAGGAGGTTTGATTGTATGTCGACCACGTCTTGTCATGACGTTGGTAGCCCTTGGCAGCCCTTGGCAGACGCACGAGACGAGGTCGACAAGGGTCCTTGGGGCACTGTGGAAAAGAGGCTACGCTACTTTCACTTCATGTCCAGGGGCAGCCTGGTGCCAGGGCCATCGTACCCCTCTCTGAATCAGATGCTCACGGGACTCCACTCATCCGTTCAACCCCTCTCATCGTCCCCCCATATGTTCCCAGACATCTCCCCTCCCGGAGGGGAAGCGCCGGTTCATCCAATTCCTCACCAAGTACCAGCACTCCAACGGGCGCACCTGCCTCCGCGCCACCACCCTCTGCGGGCCCTGGTACAACCCGCCCCCCGGCGAGGGCGAGAAGCGCGCCCCTCCACCACCCGGCGCGGGAGGATACAACGCCAACGCCGGCGCCATGCAGCAGCCCAGCCCGGTCCAGATGAGCTTCGACCAGGAGGCCGCGGCCGTCCTCCTCGCCTGCGTCGCCGTGGAGCGGACCGAGACGGAGGACGTGGCCGACGTCCTGCGCTGGACGGACCGCAGCCTTATCCGCCTCTGCGCCAAGTTCGCGGACTATGTCCCCGACGACCCAACCTCCTTCCGCCTCTCGCCGGAGTTCAGCCTCTTCTCGTAGTTCATCTTCCACCTCCGTAGGTCCCAGTTCCTTCAGCTCTTCAACTCCAGCCCCGACGAGGCGGCGTACTACCGCTACATCCTCAACAAGGAGAACACCACCAACTCCCTCGTCATGATCCAGCCCACCCTCCTCTCCTACTCCTTCAACGACCCGTCCCAGCTGGCCCTCCTCGACTCCCAGTCCGTCCGCCCCAACACCATCCTCCTCCTTGACACCTTCTTCCACGTCATCGTCTTCCACGGCGAGACCTGCGCGACGTGGCGCGAGAAGGGCTACCACAAGCAGGAGGAGCACGTCGCGTTCGCCCACCTCCTCGAGGCACCCCACGTCGACGCCCACACGATTATGGAGAACCGCTTCCCGGTCCCGCGGTACATCACATGCGACCAGCACAAGAGAGAGGCCCGGTTCCTGATGGCGAAGCTGAACCCGAGCACAACGCAGAACAACGAGAATGGCGGTGGGGCGCAGGTGTTCACGGACAACGTGCCCCTCCGCGTGTTCATGGAACACTGTGAGTTTACTGGCGAGCTTCGTTTGCTTCTGTGCCCTCGACTTCTTGCCTTTCTCGACCCCGAACTCACTTTTGTCATGCCCCTTCGCATCGCTCCTCACAGTGATGAAACTCGCGGTTCAGACTTGAGGAAATTCGCGAGTTGTTGGACCATATTGCGCCACAGCAGCACGGGTGGAATTCACATGAATGCCTTTTGTCGGGACGCCCCTCGAATGAGTGAACCTTCGCGAGGTGCTGAGTAAGATTGGCCGTTGGCAAAACGAGCTCCGGTATCGTTCATGCATCTTAGATCTAAAATCTAACATGAATGGCTTTGAGTTTGAGTCTGCAGTAGGAATGCAAAACTGCAACTTTGGTGTGACGAAAATAATGTACTTAGGGCAAAGGAATCCAGAGCACTTGGCCCGGTCTTTTCCAATCAAGTGCGAGTTTTATCTTTGCTAGAGTAGGTTTTTTTCAAGCCCACAAGCAAATAAATGAAAATGGTTGAATAGACATCCCACTGCAAGGCATTGCGCACGGCATCGTGCCTTCTCGCACCAAAAGAATGAGCGGTTCCCATCTTGACGCAACGAGCATAGTCGTCCAGAGATACGATGCAGCCCTGAAGGAAATCGCGCGCCTCAAGAAGGACAATCACGAGCTCAGGGAAATCATACGGGGCAATGAAATCAAGGCCATGAACCTGATCGGCCACTACAGCAATGAGATCGAAGCACAGACGAACGCACTGACCAGTCTCAAAGACGAGGTTCGTGCGCGAGAGGAGCTCGAATTAATCAAGAGGCAACGGAAATATCAGGACCAGAGCACTGGGATCGAAGATGATGAGTTGCAATCGAAGGAGAATGAGCTTCTGCAGATCATTTACATGCTCGAGGACGAAATAAAGTCTCTGAAGGACGACCGAGCCAAGCAAGCTCGGGACTTTCAAAGGAAGTCCATCCGCCACCAAGCTTCAGTCAAGCAATCATTCTTGCGAGATATCGATTCCTTTCGGAGCGAAATCTCCAACTCCCTATGCGAAGAAGTGAGGGAAGCGCTTGTCGACACGGTTGCCGACAACGAGCGATTGACGCATGAGTTCCGCATGCTCCTGGGAGAAATGGAGAAGCTTCAAGCGTCGAGGGAAAGAAAGGACAAAGAGCTAGTTAGAACAAAGAGAGAGATGGAGTTTTTAGTGCGCAGGAACCAGCTGATGGCAAGCAGAATACAACACCAAACGGAAACTAGACATGAGGAGCGAATCGTTGTTGAATGTGAAGAAAAGAATGAATCATACGATGTTAGTGCGACAAGGGACAGCGCTGACTCGGGTGATACTCTTGAAGAGTACTTCATGAAGTGCATAAGAGAGGCTTGACGCTTGACGGTGCTTAGAACAAGTTCCTAACGTTAGATTCATATCAATTACACTCAGGATTTCCACCTGATAACCACTTCTAATTTTATTAGCTTGATTTTTCATTATCTGGTAGCTCATCTAGCGTTTCTACCCATAGCTGCTATTTTGACTTGTGCATGTATCAGATGCGATATATGTTCTTATGCATACCACTCCTTTTTATGAACTTCATCCTGCTTCAACGCATGCTTTGCTGACAGTTCAAAAATCAACATCCCCACCTATCAAGAAGGCTTGGAAGGTACAGCTCCACGTTTCGCATATTGTTTAGCTATGAGTCCGCTCCCTCGTCTGTTGGGCGGGCTCTTTGGATCCGTCTGATCAACTCCGACGTTGTTACCTTTCGTCCGCGGTAACGGACGGGCAATCCCCATTTTTCTTGGAACAGAATAGTAAGGATCGTCGTCTGGGTTTGGATATAGTTCCAGATGTTCTTCCCCGTACGCAACAGTGTGTATTGGGTGATGATTGAGAAACTCCTCCGTCAAACCAAAGCAGGGGCAGTTTGGAATGACCTTGGCGACACTTTTGCACGCCTCGACTTCCGCGCATCTTTTGGCGTGCATCATGATTGACGGCCTTTTGTATGCCGATGCAACATCTTTATCCCCCACCACTCCCACGAAGAGACGGTTCCCAAAAGTCCGTGCGTCCTGGAATAGTGTTTTGTGTGCCCAATGTGGCAAAGGTCGTACACTCCATCGCAGTAAGCATTGCAACAGACTATCATCAGCGGCATGTTGAGGTAGGCGGATAAATCTGCGAAGATTGCTACGTAGTTCACGGTAATGAGGAGAATAATTGTTGCGCGACCGAGAATGACAGCAGGTGACATGAGAACTACCCATGAGTGGATTTCTCTCCCTGCCATTTTTGCGAGGGTTACGTCCGAAGTCAACAGAGTTAAAAACAGCCCATCCACCACAACGTCAACGGCCGTCAGTCCAATTATCGTATCAGCATAATAGCCCCAACGAAGGAATACAGCAGGAATTAGGCGCATCGTCAAGCAAAAAATGATCCTGAATTTGGTCCAATTGTGTTCCCTGCGAAGTAAAAGAGTCTTCCTCAACGCCACAAGGTACACGCAGGCATAAAGCATTTGCATAATCTCTGACCCCAGCTTGTGTGGGTCCGTAATGATCTCTTTGACGTTGTCTTTGATCTCAACGTCGTATTTGTCGTCGGGTGGGACAGAATTCTATGCACCGTAACCTCGTTCAATCGCACCAACCGATCCAATCCAACCGCAACACGTAGTGCCAACGAGGCAGTCCAAAAACCGTAGAGCATCCCCTCCTTCCTGAGGAACGCGGTCAAGTGCTTCGCGAACAAGGTCAGTTGGCCGGCTTGTACGGCGTACCACTGCGTCGCATTGCTCCCGCCCCCAAGCATCCCGTGGCCAAAGCGGTGAAGAAGACCCCCGAGCCGCCGTCGCAGCTGTGCTCGAAGAGCTTCCCCAGCCCGCTCCGCTGGCACAGGCGGTCGGTGTGGCGCCCGGCCACGCCGCTCGTCGCGAAGGAGATTAAGACGCTGACCACGGCAAACCCTGCGCAAGCCGTGGGGTAGGCGTCCCTGTATAGGTTCTGGACGCACCACGCCAGGACCAGGCAGGCCAAGCCGGCGGCGGCGACGACGTTGGGGGCGACGTCGTTGGGGGCGACGTCGTCGGGGACGAGGGCCTTCGCCGCGTGGCGGGGGAGGGATTCGCCCCGAATCGCCTCCCGCCATCGGCCGAAGGTGCTCTTTTCCACGGCGGTCAGGAACAGCTGGAGCCAGCCCTCGGACGCGATCGCGTCCGGGAGGCCGCCGGTCCGGCGGATTGCGTCGAAATCGCCGCCGCCGTTGCCGCACGCGGGCACGACGCGGGGTCGATCGGTCGTTCCGTTCGGTCCCAACTGATTGCTTACGTTCGCTCTCGACTTTCCTCCCGCCCCTCCTGAGTCGTCCAACCTCGGAGCGGCGGCGCGGGGGCCGATTGCATCCGTCCTCCCTTTGGCAAGGATTCGCAATCCTCGTCGCGGCCGAGCTCCGCGTGCACGCCGAGGCCGACCCGATCGCTGTCCGCGTGGGGATCGTGGGAAGGACGGCGCGGGGGTCCTCCCGCCCCGACCACCGAGACTCCCCCGGCAGGGAGCGAGTGCTGTCCCGCCGTCGACAATCACCACCCCTCCCCGTCAATCCATCAGGGGCGACGTCGCATTTGGTCGGATTGCGCCAGGGCCATGAGGTGTGCCAGTGACGGACTGTCGTTCGCGACGACGGCGGCGATCGTCGCGAAGAGGAAGGCCGAGAAGGAGGAGGAGGAGGAGAATGCGGCGGTTCCGGAGGCGGAAAGGGAAGAGCCAACGCCGGGGCCGGAGAGAGGAATCGGAGGGGAAAGAGGGGGGACGACGGGGTTGCCTGCATCCTCGGCTCCTCCCGCACATTCTCCTCCTCCGTCGAAGCTGGGAGCGGCCCGGACGAGGCGAGGGACCATGGCAATGGTCGCGCCGACGTTGCCACCTGACCTGGCCTGGACGTGCCAAGTTTTGGTTTTGTTGTTTCGCCTCCTCGTTATCAGGGGACATCTCCTCATAGACCTTTATTTCGGCCACTCACTTTGAGATGCTTTCCTTCCTGGGAGTGAATAGGAACAGCAAGACTGGATGGCGCACTTTGCCACGAGCTGTTGGGGGCATTGGCTTGATCAGCTTTGCTGTAGAGCAAATAATCTGTTGGTTAAACATGCTCCTTCAGCATTTTGGCGTCCCGTCAATTCTGGGCAACAAGTTTCAGGCTTCCCTGGAAGCACTACAGTTCGAAGTGGGTTGTCAAGGGAATCCTCTGACACTTCCATACGACGTATACGCTGACCTCGTCACCCCGTTCCGGCTCAAGTTTTTCTGGGAAAGGTTATGGCACTATAAGTTTCGCATCTATCTCGCCTACACAGAGATCCCCTTTCCTCGCGAACGAGACAAGACCCTGATGGATATATTCTTGGCTGAGGGCTGTCGAGGTGCAAAGTTGGCCAGTCTGAACCGTTGTCGCCTCCACCTCTGACTGTTGTTTTTGTCTGATATGGTCTCCGACAATGGTCGGTAGATCAAGCGCCTCCTACTCTGTGCGGAAGGTCGCCAGCATGCAGGGTCCTAGTACACGTTCCCACGCGATGAGCCGACGGCAGTAGACTGGAAGGAGTGGTTGCTCTTCTGGACTTCGTATACTCAACCAGGGCTCTACCTCAACGATCCCTTGAGGGCTTGGGTGGCAACCACTCACAGATATTGGAGGTGGTTCTACAACGCATCCTCGGACCTCCTTCATCGCAGGCTAGCCAACGGGGTAGTCTATTACAAGCCTAGTGGCAAGCAACGAATGTGAGGAAAGGGAACTTACGTTCGCAGTCATTCCTCTGAGTCAATGGCTCCGGTCGGCATACCTGCTTCCGTGGTTTTTGCGACGGGTAGAGGAGTCACGCTGAAAGAAACAGGGCCCAAAATGGCTGCCATTCCCACAGGACATGCCTCGTTTTGGGCCTTTCTGCGCTCATGGGGGGGACGAATGGATGTGGGAGCACATTGAGGAGGAGTCGGACGATGTCTACTGGATGGCAGAGGCTCTGGCCAACAACACAGCGATGTTGGTCGCAGATGGTTCTTACGACAGAACACTGGCGCCAAAAGTCAGTGGGGCTGGTTGGGTGTTCTGCTGCTGCAAAGCTCAGCGAATGATAAAGGGGGGGGGGGGTTCTACGAAATACCCCCCTCCGCTAGTGCCTACAGAGGGGAGTTGATTGGGCTCACTGCACTCCATACGCTTGCCTTGGCCTTAGTTACTTTCTACCGGTTAGAGAGGGGACGGGGGGAAATGTGCTGCGACAACATAGGCGCGCTAAACCAGTCATGCAAACCAGTTTGCAGGGTGAGGACCGGCGCCAAGCAATCTGACCTCCTTTGGGCCATTCGGAATTGCAAGATTGAGCATTCCCTCTTCTTTCTTTACGGCCACGTTCGTGGGCACCAAGCTAGGAGGGTATTGTGGCATCAACTCAGCCTTGAAGCTCAACTTAATGTTAAATGCGACGAGCTTGCGAAGGCAGCGGTACATCGATGGGTCTCAGCGCAAGACAGGGGCCACAGGGGGCTTCAATTGTTGCCGCAAGAGAAGGCGGCCATCTTCTACCGTGGAACAAAACTTACCACGGACGTTGCGAAGGAAGTTCGTTTCTGCCTAGGCAAGGAGGAGGTTATGCATTTCTACACTGCACCCAGGGCCCATAGGAAAGGTGGGCTGGGCTGGAGTCAACGCCGTTTTGATTTGGTTGACTGGAGGGGCCTGGATGAGGCCCTCGAGCACAAACCAGATGCCTTCTCGTTGTGGCTGTCTAAGCAGGTTTCTGGAGTGTATGCCACACGCAGGAATATGGCCCGCATCCAGGATTTGTTGGACGAAAGGTGCCCCAACTGCCTGAGACCTGATGAACGGGCCTCCCACCTTAACGTCTGCCCTGATAATGGACGCCAAAAGCTCTTCGAGGAAGGCGTGGCATCGCTTGAGCAGTGGATGTTAGCTGACGGGCAAACGGATGAGGAGCTGGCCTTTTGGGTGGCCAAATATTTGCTCCTACGGGGAGCAGTCAGATTCGTGGATATGGGGTCAATGTCTGCGTCCCTTCAGAAGTTGGGAGCGAACATTGACGTCATTGGGTGGAGGGAGTTCACGGAGGGGAGGATACCAACAGATTTTAGGGATCTCCAGATTGCCCACTGCCAGCTGGCCCCCTGTTGCATGAATGACGATGACTGGGTGCGCCATTTCATATCACGACTCGTCCACATCACACATTCTCAGTGGATCTACCGGAACTACACATTGCACGAGCGCGCTCGGGGGCTCCTCCAGCTGCAGGAACGGAAGAAGGTGCTGTCGTAGATTGAGGACTTGATGGAACTGGGGGTGGACGAAATACCTCAGGAAAGCCAATACCTGCTCGAGGTGAATTTCAACAGCTTGCTTGAGGCGTCGCACAAACGACAAAAGTGTTGGGTGAGGGAAATGCAGGCAACATGCAAGGCTAGCCAACCTGGCGTGGGGTTGGACCGTCGTCGAGGAGCCAGCGCAAAGCAAAGGGAGACACGGCGTCTTTCGGTTGGGCCCAAGTTGGCCCTGGGGAGGGAGGATATTGCTCCAGTTGCGGCGTGACACCACAGGCTTCACCAACAAAGCAAACAAGCGGCTGCGCAAGCCAGATTGAGAGAGTGCAGCACTAGGACAGTGCGTCTGCCCACACAGATGGTCGCTCCTCATGTGTTGGTGGTACACTTAAAACCCTAACCTCAATTGGCGAAGTGGTTAGCCGAACGAGTCTTGGAAAGATGGCCCCGGGTTCGATTCCCGATATGGCATACTCTACATATCGTCCC
>JALLPA010001257.1:0-11366 GCA_036939895.1 Thalassiosira exigua
CGAGCGGGCGAGGAGGGGCGAGGGGACGAGCGAGCGTCGTACCACCGGCCGGGGACGCAGGGGAGGGGACGAGCAAGGGACGGACGAGTTCGTAAGTTTTTTTGTGCCCCCCCCCCCACCTTCGATTGCCCTCACGACTCGTTGCCCCCCCCCCACCCCTTCTCTACGGCGAAACAGGTCGGCCAGATGGAGACGGGAGAGCGACGGACGAACGGCAGCCGGCGACGGGGGAACGAGCGAGCGTCGTACCACCGGATGCAAACGCAGGGGGGGGACGAGCGAGCGGTGGACACATATGGTGAGTTTTTTTAGTTCCCCCTCCCTCGCCTTGTATTGCTTCGATGACCCGCTGCTCCCCCCCTTAACTGCGTGGCAGGCCGGCCGGGTGGAGGCTGGGACAGGGGAGGCTGCAACGCGGAGGCCCCAGACTGTGATGTTGTGCCCCCGGCGCTCGAGACGCCGGAGGCGGGAGGCGAGAGGTGCGAAGACCCCGGCGCTGGAGAGAGGCGGGAGGCCCCTGCGCACGAGAGACGGGGAAGGCTCCGACGCGGAGGCCCCAGGCTCGTGAGAGGCGCGGAAGCCCCGTCGCACTACGAATCGAGAGAGTTTGGAAGCTGTCTCTTGGAACTCGGAGGGGACGGGAGCGGGCTCTGGGGGGCGGAGTGGTCAGGTGAATAAGATTTTTTCTTGTAAATTTAAAAATTGTTGATGATTCAAATACCTTTCTCTAGAGTGAGTTGATAACGGTTTAATTGTAGCTGTAAAAATCGCCGACGTGGGCAACGATTTTTCCTTTGGGTTGACGTCTGGATCCAGATGCTGGGTCTCGCGCGCGGCGTAAAATAAGTTCTGTATTCGTCAATTTAGCGTCTGGAAAGAAATACGATTAACGCTTGTTAGGTCCTCTGGAAAAACATACGATCGATTTACATTAATTGGTGTCTGGAGCGGGACTTCTGATGTTGTAGGAGAAGATGTTCTGACATTGGAAGTATCCAAAGAGTTTCATTCAAATTAGCTGCAAGTCAAATCAACTACGGTGTTGCCCTGGCAAGAACGTGCGACAACCATGTGGTATTGACTATGTGCCTACGTGTTTGATCGATCCCATGTTTCATCGGATAAAATTAACAGCTTGCCATCTATCTCTATGTCATAGTGCATTCAGCCCAGAGGGTATCTACCCCCAAAAGAATGCTTCTACATCTCATGGACATTGTATATGTTTGGCGTACAACAGACACAAGACAAGGGCACATCCATTTTTCAGCAAAGGTCCTGCGATGAGTGCATATATTATCAACTCTATTGTCGTTACATTATAACTCCGCGATCGTGTGATTTGAAAGTACAACTTTCATCGTACAACTGCCTGACGGGCGCATACTAATTCTACGCAGTTTGCAGGCCAAAACAAAAGGCCAATCATGACGGCCGCTGCTGTAGTAGCCGCGATTCGCCCGCCTCCGTCAGAACCATCCGTGTTGATTTATCACCAACAGCTTAAGGATCGTGGCTGCGTCTGTCCTTCTGCCATGGGAATAGAAAATCTGGCGCTATTCTACCCAAGATTGACCCAATTGCTGCTCCACACCACCGACAACGATTTCAGTAACGACCCCCAAATGAGGACGAACCCCCTCCCCTCACATCCGGACTTTTGGGCTGCTTGCACCACCCCAGCAACCCCTCATTCAATCAGGAACGAGAGGCAGCGGAAGATGATTTGGTGCAGATCCCGACTGTATGTCAGAAGACCCTCGCACCCCCCCTGCAGCAAGGCTATGACCCACCGTCATCTCTCGGGAGCTCACACCATTGCATCGACCACCGGACTGCCTCCAATACCCACTGCATCAAAATCCCTCTGCAAGGATGCCTGTCTCCTCATAATATTTGCCCCCCCCCCCAACACCGTCAGCCCTCACTCCCACCAATCAAGGACAAACCCCTCCTCACCGAGAAGCCTCTGTTGGGAAGCATGATCACCTGAAGCTGGCCGTCCCCAGCACAACCCGCCCTGAATATCTACTTACCCCAGCAGAAATGCCCGACACTGCTCGAGAGCTACCGCCATTGTTTGGACTGCTGAACTGCTCCTGATATCCATCAAATCAAAAATCATTCGCAATGAGGCACTATCAATTGATGCTGATCACCTCTAGCCTTTCGCCCAGATCACCGGGCATTGTTCTGATCCTGAGCAAATCCCCCTAGCACAGCTGGCCATATCAGCAGGACCCGGGGAACATGTGCCGGTTGCAACCGTGCATATCAAATAAAAGCAACTGAACAGAGCAGTATTCCTGGAATCAGTCAATATCCTCGTCTAGGGCCTCGGGAGCAAAGATGCAATCGGCCAGTGTGTCATTGATCCCAAAACAGTTTTGAAACTCCAATTTTGAATAATAAAATAGAGTTTTTAAGTTGTTCAAAGAGGGAGTCTTTGTTGAATGACGTAGGCAATCATTTTATTCGCAGTTTGAACAACGGCGGATGGAAAGCATCTTTTTGTCTTTGAGGGTGCAAGTTTGTTATCATAATCAATTTGGTTCCAGAATTGATTCAACCATTGTTACACTTCCATGCACAAGTCAAAGATAGAATATTGCAGAAGAATATACATTCAATCCATGTCAATCGAATGCCACAAAGACTTGAAGGCAAAGCAAATGAAGTGCTGGGAATTGAGTTGCACTGCTGCAATTTAATGAATTTTGTTGAGAATTTTTATCACCTCTCATGGTGAAGAAGCAAGTGACTATTTTAATCCAAGGTTTGAGCTATAAGGACAAACGTACCAAAAACAATTTTTATGGCTTGGCCTACCTTGGCTTACATCTAGTCCTTATTTATGTATCACCATGTCACGAACAATTTGATGGTCGGGCCGTGCACTTCTTGTACCATCGAAATCGCATCACTGAAAGTTTCCTCTACCATCACTGCGAGGTCAGCGACTAACAAACCAACTGGATGTCTTAACACTGAATAAAGTGGAGATTGATAATGTCTGCTTCGTTTGTTAGCTGGTGATATTTTTCAGTAAATGGAGGGCTAGTACCCCGAGTTTTTCCTTTTACCTCCTGGACTAGAGTCTAGATAATTTTTATGTAGGGATAGTACAAAAGTTTTTCACACATGGACAAGCTTTCCTTCAGTGTCAGTGTCAGTTTCAGTTTAGTTTCAGATTTTATTGCTAGAATTAAAATCTATTTGTGCCGTTTTTGTACCATGTCTCACTCACTCGCTGCCTAATTAAGTTCACGTGATGATGCGTTTCACCTGAGGAGTTTGGCGCCGCGCTTGAATATTTTGTTCCTACCGTATTTTAAATAATAATATTTAGCAATGTGGCTAAATATGAGATTTATAGCTTAAATTAACCCGTGCTAAAATATGTTATTTTTTAATAACAATTGTAAAAAAACAGACCGATAGTTACAGTCAGCTCTTCATTAAATTTTAAACTAATTGACTGGCAAATACGACAAGTGTTAAACTTTGACGACAATCGGCTGAATATGTCTACTTGTCAAAATATTATATTGTTTAAAGTACGATACTTAGTTTCAAAACCCATATCTATCAATTGGGAATTTCTATGGGGGTGCTTGGATGGGTTGAACAAAAAATGACCCGTCCCCAATCACACAGTAACCGCTCTGAAGGGACACAGTTTCGAATGGCGTTGTCATTTTCCTCTCTCTTCTCTTCCATCCAGCAGCACGCACAGACTCCGGACCTCACTACTTATGTGCATATTGAGAGTTTTCAGGCACTCAAATACATTCCCTTATGGCGGGGAATTTAGAGTGAGCGTGATTTGCTCCTGATATTTGAGCAATGCGTGCTCAGACCCACAAGCACTTCCCAAGGAGGACCATAGTGTGTTCATATCACATCACATGTGAACTGCGTCATTTATTCCAGCCTGTCGTATTGGAGCCCAAAGTTATCCGAGAACTGAATGCATGTGCTGTTGAGTTATCAGCAACATTCCTCGTCTGTAGGTACCTACCACCTCTTCTAATCACAAATAAGATACATACTGAGGAGGCCGTGACGACCATTCATGTTATTCACGAGCTCGTGGTCACGATGTGACTCCGTTTGGAAGTAAGGTACTAATTCCGTCGTGAGGTAATTATTTGTACCACACCTTCGGTGAGAGAGCCGTTGCTTTTTGGTCGCACGCTGTGCGCCAAAATTTTCTCGATTTTCGCTCGATATCGGCGGTGCGCGTCGGCTTCTGCCGTGCCTCGGCCATTCGAAGAGCAATGCGATGCCGGCCCCGATGCCGTCGCCGTCGTCCGCGCCCGTCGGAGCAGTCAGGAGCGGGCGGACCGTCCGGACGAGCGGCGCGGACCAGAAGGAAAACGACGGGGCGGACGCCTCCTCGCCGCAATCGCGGTCGCGGTCGTCGAGCCGTCCGTCGGTAGCCAAGGCGGCGATGGCGCGCCCGCTTCCACGGCAGGGCCCCTCCGCCGCCCCCCCCGGCGACGGCGGTCCCGAATCCGGCGCGGGGGGCCGCGCGCGCGTCCTCCTCCCCTCCCTGGGGGGCGGGAGGAGGCCGCTGGGATCGCTCGGCGCCGCGGCGTCGACGTCGACGTCCGCGTCCGCGGCCGACGCGGCGCGACGGCGGCGTCCCCGCGAGGACGCCCCCGACGAGGCGACGGCCACGCAGCACACGCAACACACGCAGTGCACCCTCTCCTCCTCCTCCACAGGGGCGTCGTTCGGTCGGTCGTCCGTCGCCTCCTCCTCCGTCGGCGCCGGCCTCGCGGGGGGCGCCTCCGCCGCCGACGACGGCGACGGAGAGCGCACCGTCGACTCGGCCGCCTCCTCCCTCGCCGGATCGCGTCGCCGCGAGCGGGTGCTGCGGTACGGCGAGACGGCGGAGTCGTTGTTCTGCCTCGGAGAGGAAGGCGGCCGCGAAGACGGCGGCCGGCACCGGGTTTTGTGCAGGGAAATCTGCTCGGGCGACCGTGCGGACGATCCAGTCGCGTGGCGGGAGGCTCTGGAGTTGTCGTTCGCGGCCCACGATAGCTCCCAAGGGCCCGATGTTGGTGAGGATGTGTTTTTATCTTTTGGCGTGCAATGTCTTGCCTGCATTGCTATCGTACAATGGCGTCCAAAGGCGGTCATAGCTCATTCTGGGTTGGGTTCTGGAGCTGTTTCGAACTGGAGTTGTAGGCGTTTCCTACGACCACCAGATTTTACAGAGATTCGATGACTATCTTACAATCCAATCGTCACCCGATCGAGAGACATGTTTTGACGGCCTCAGAGTGTTCAGTATCCAATCAAACATGTTTCAAGCTTAGATTAGGCCCGAGCCTGTTGATATGGACTTCATTGTACGAGGAAAGGATCGTCGCGGTCTCCGCTGATTGTGTCATTGACCGAAAGCTACCTTCGACGAAGGCGGCAATCTAGCAGTTGCCTTGGTATAGATGAAAAATTGATGCAGTCCTGCTAGGATTGGACCATGATCAACACCTTCCCATGGGGCCGAGGGTTGCATTTTGCTTTGTCGTGCATCGTTTCATTCACCCTCGGTCCCTATTTCCAACTTGAACAATGCAGGCAAGAAACTGATACAACTCCTTCGAAGGGCCACGTCCCGGTTCAAATTATCTGCCGAGAACACTGATAATGGGACCGATCGAAACGCCGTGCTGCACATCTGGCTTCTGTATGCCCTGGCTCTGCTGAAGTTTGGCCGGGGCAACCCGCCCAATGGGGGAGGAAGTAAAGAGGATGCCCGTCGGACGTATTGGCACGTGCAGCGCCTGCACTTCGGTGGAAAAGGGGCGAGATTCTATGCGGCGTTGGCCCCAACCGAATCGGGAGGAGATGTGCCTGGCGATGCGGGCGCTGTTGTCGCCTCTCTGTGGCGGGTATTGTCGGACCGTGGATCGATTGTTGGGATCGTTCGAGACCAGATGGGACGCCTGGAGCGGGATGGCCTCCTGACGCAGAACAGTGGAGCTCGTTCGAAAAGCGTAGCAGCATTGGACGGTGCAGCAGCCCCGATACGACAAATCTCGCTGCCGACGCTGAGATCCAGAGCCGAGCGGCCCGCAGCAGCAAGACTTCTTGGGAGAGGCGATGAGAAGCACGCAGAGGAGGCCCCTGCTGCGAAGAAGGACGAGCGGGAGAAATCTGCTGAAAAGGAGCGAGCTTCTTCTCCTACCAAGGGTCGGGAAAGCACTCCCCAGATGGAGTACCAATATGACAAATATTCCAAAGATGCACGGGCAGCACGTCTTCTAAGGAGGGACTGTGAGAAAATATCCACCGCATCTAGCCGCGTTAGTCAACCATTGCAGAGTTCCAAACGATGTGGCAATGGGGGATACGATGACAATGCCAAACGGGCGGAACCATTTATTCATGAGAAGAGTGGGTCGAGAAAGAGGTCGCGCATGGCAACGGATCAACGAAACGCAGCTTTGGAGCCACACCCGTACCAAGGCCGGACGTCCGCCAGGGAGGCCGGCGGCGCCAAAGGTGGAGGGTTGCGGGCCATCCTGTCCCAGAAGGCAGAAGACAGCGATGATGATAGTGACGATGGGAAACTGAGCGCGGACTCATGTGCATCGACGGTCGTGGCGAAGAAGAGCGCAGACTCATGTGCATCCACAGAAGCATCAGGGCCGAGAGGCAATGGTCCTGACAACGCGGATGGTGGGAACCTGTTCAAGGACATAAGCCCCATAGACACGGAGCCAACCACGTCCGTGAAGGACATCGACTTAGGCTACCTACTCAGTTGGGACCCGACGAAGCGGGGAGGCGAGGCACCAGTGAAAAAGAAAAGAGTCACCATAGTGGAGGGTCCAAATGATTCGGAGGTGAGGGAGGGCATCAGAGAAGGCGGGAAGGAAAAGCCATCTCGTCCCAGGAAACTTACACGGAATGACCTCGGGTATATGCTCCAATGGAATCCATTTCCGAACGATCAGGGCGATCAAGAGAAGGGCGAGCTGGAGGATAATGATCCCGGCGCCAGAAGCTCACGAGTTGAACTTAGACGGAACAACATGTCCACCATCGAGGAGGCCACGGAGGGTTCGATGACCTCCGGCGACGGGGAGAAGAACATCTCGGAGTCACGAACTAGCAGAAGCTCTGCTGGCTCAGATCCGCAAGGCGACAATCAATACGAAGAATCCACCTCTCAGGAGGGCAGTATGATATCGACCTCCAAATTGAATTGCTCTTTCTTGCCTCTCATTGAAAACAACAACATCATCCGGGTTGATGGCGAACCATACGCTAAGTTGGGTGTGATTGGCAAAGGTGGGTCGTGCAAGGTTTACCGTGCGCTCTCAAGGGAGTGCGACGTTGTGGCGCTCAAGAAGGTGAAGATAGACGGACTGTGTAAGGCGGCGATTGATGGATATGCAAATGAAATAGCGTTGCTGAAGCGTCTCAAGGGCAACCCTGCTATCATCCAACTGTACTCGGCTGAGGTCGACCTGGAAAGGAAGTCAATATATCTCGTGATGGAGATAGGGTGAGAATGAATGGCATCGGCGTAGTCCACGTCCTTCTGCTTGCACCAACCTCCAAAACTTTTGACTCGTGGCCGTTTTTTAGGGAGGTCGACTTGAACTACGTCTTGCGACAGCAGGAGATGGTTTCGTCGAAGCAGCGGGGACGGTCATCACTGAATATGAACTTCATACGTTTGACATGGCAGCAAATGCTGACAGCTGTCCACTCCATTCACGAAGAGCGCATCATCCACAGTGACCTGAAACCCGCCGTAAGTAAGATGGGTCCGATTTGATCTTCATCTGGCTGTGTCAAGATCTGACTTCTACCTATGTTGTCTGCTGAAGAACTTTTTATTCGTTCGTGGCGCCTTGAAGCTAATCGATTTTGGAATTGCTAAGGCGAGTGGGGTGTTCCCTGCTTTCAATGAAATCCTCTGCTCCACGATCACTTTAGATTGAACTTATTTTTTATCGTTTGCTTGCGAATGCCTTCGTCATCAGGCGATAGAAAGGTGTGTTATCTTTGCACGATGAAACGGCTCTGTCCCCCTGCGACTGATACCAGCTCTCTTCTTGGCACACTATCCACACACAGGGAGGATACTACTCATGTCTACCGGGAGACGCTTAGCGGAACACTGAGCTATATGTCCCCAGAAGCCATTATGGACACAAGCACGAACGCAGACGGCAAAAGAGTGAATCGATGTGGTCGGGTGAGTCTCATCTCGGGCTATTTCACCGATTTTCAACTCCATTCCATACCATACTCGCACTTACTCTTTTTCCACAACATATACAGCCATCCGATATATGGTCTCTCGGTTGTATTCTCTACCAAATGGTATACGGCAAGACTCCCTTTGCTGACTGCCATGGTATGCCGCAAAAAGTCTTGGCCATAACCAATGAAAACCACGAAATTCCTTACCCCGAGAGAGGAGTCGACAAATACGCTATCGATGCTATGAAGTCGTGCTTACAGCGAATACCGAAGCAACGCCCTCCCATTGTAGGCAAGAATGGATTGTTGAACGAACATTGCTTCTTACATGGGAATGCAGAAAGATAGGCTGGCTTTCTTTTTATGTACTATTACGTCCTATTCGTTTGGTGTGGAGTAAAGACCTTGGCCGTTGCCACGATAAACCAGAGAGCTGTTTGTAAACTTCAACTATGAAACATGATTGTGACCATACCCCAACTGCATGCAAACGCAGACCAACACTGAGTAGGACAGCATGAAAAAGTGCCGATAAACCTACATCGCGACATTTCCCTGCTTGCGCTCCTCCGCCTTCTTGCATTTGAGTGCATAGAACGCCAAGATCCGAATCACCACGAACATCAGAAGTAGCAGCGCCGCATTCAGCCCTGCCGAGAATTCAACCCCCAAGAAGTCTCGCACTTCTTCCACCGAAGCGTACCCTACTGATCCTCCGTCGCACACTGACAGCAACCCACTCCCGTCGCACGGCACCGGCTTATTGAAGACCAGCTGCACCGACGAGTTGTAAGAATACTTGAACGGGGACAAAAATCCCAGCCATGTGATCCAAGAGGGAACGTTGCGCACGAAGAAGCCCCCTACAACCATTAGGCCCAACGATACGACGCTCATGATGACCGTGCCCCGTGGAACATCGAGGACAGCTGCGCCAAAGAATAGGCCAATGGACTCTCCCGCGAGGACGGAAAGAAGGCTGCACATGGTGCTCCCAAGGAAGACGCCGAAATCGTTGTTCACGCCCGACATCCAGTAGGAAATCACCATGTAGATCGCGGGCAGTACCAGTCTGGCAGGCGCCTCGCTGGTGGTCTTGGCCATGAAGTAGGCAGAGAGGTGGTATGAACCAGAGGACCGTTCCTTGAAGATGATGGCTTGTTCCAGGGGGAAGGCCATGTAGGCCGTGAACATGGAGTCGAACACCTGCAGATTGTCAAGCGGAAAGTCGCATGAGTGATTGATATATTGAAGCAGTGCACTAAGGGTGGGTCAGGCGTCGGACTCGTGGGGACTTACCCAAAACGTCATTGTAAAGAAGTAATAGGATGACCTATCAAACACTGCTTCCTCCGTGTACGGCATCTGGAACCACAGCAGGCCGCACATGAGCCCGATTGCTCCCGACTTGATCAGGTTCAATGGTGTAAAGATTGCGGATCGGCTGTTCTTCAACGACCGGTGGACGAGGACCACGTACTGAGTCCACCAGGAGGTGTTAAAGGATTTTTCTGTCTCGACGATGGAGCCCCTGAGGGAGGATCGCATAGAGGACCGTCGGCGGCTCAACTGACCCCGTAGCCCACTCGCACTGGCGCCAATGTTCACATCAGACGTGCCAAAATGGACGAGACGATCGGCGGCGTCCTCTTCCTCTATTCGACGAGTTGATGCCTGGGCATCCCACGCGTTGATGAGACATTGCTTGGTTGTGGTGCCAGTTGACTTCATTCTCTTGGTCGAAGTGGGGGTGTTTTCTTTGAACTCGTCGGACTCTTTTTCTTCGTCTTTCAGTTCCCTCTCATCAGTGTCAATGGCAGAGTCCATCACTAGCAAGTCCATGTGATGATCGGCGGCGTTGTATCCAGCAGGACATTCCAACCCCAACTCCCGCACGTACTCGAGCGATCCCCGCGGCGTGCCAAAGTACACCACGTTCCCGTCCGCCAGGAGCATCAACTTGTCGAAGCCGAAGAACACTGCCGAACTGGGCTGATGAATGCTTGTGATGATAGTCTTGCCTTCCTCTCTTGCCAGTGTGTGGAGGATGCGCATGAGCGCCACGGCCGAGGTGCTGTCGAGGCCGGAGGTGGGCTCGTCGAGCAAGATGATAGAGGGGTCAGTGAGGAGCTCGGTCCCGATGTTAACTCGTTTCCTCTCCCCCCCGGAGATCATATAAATGGGACTGTCAGAGCACTTTTGCAATCGCAACTGCTTGATGATGCGGTCTACCTCCGCCACCTTCTTGGACTTGGCCCAGCTCGACGGCAGCCGCAGCATTGCCGTGTACGTCAGCTGGTCTCGGACGGTGAGGTGTTCAAAAAATAGGTCGTTCTGCCTCACGTACGCCACCCGCTTCTTCATCTTCTTCATGACGCGATCAGTCACCACCTCGGAGTCTAAAGTGATGGTCCCAGAATCGTATGAGGACCGTCCGGAGAGAACATCGAGGATGGAAGTCTTTCCGGATCCTGACGGTCCCATGAGGGCGAGGACCTGACCCGGGTATGCTGCGCCGGAGACGCTCTTAAGGATGGACTTCTTGGAGGATGAAGAGACGGGTGACTTCCCATCATCTGGAACGATGGTGGGCTTTCCAGCGATGCTTCCCCTGAGGAGGCCCTTGCTGGCATCCTTGACCTGAACATCCTTCGTGATGCGCATCCAGCGAAGTGACTTTCCCCCTCCTCCACCAGGTCCATCTCCCCTGATTACTGAAGCTGTAGGATCTCCTTTCTCAACATCAACTCCTGCAGGAGTTGTACTCGAGCTTCCCACCTCTTCTTGCATAGTGATTCTTTTACTTTTACTTGTTGCGGTTTACTTGTTGCGGTTTCCAGTAAATCTAACACGCCGATGTAAGAGTTTTTTATGCCAGGTTTGATATACCGATTCAACTCTAGAAGTATGGTTGATGAAGTGACCATCAACGCAATAAACAAATGAAAGAATGCGCGAGGCTAATCTTGCGTAAGTGCTACTCCTAATGTCGTTCTTGGATGGTCAGTCAAGGGCCAGTTTTTTTTGTCCTGAATGAACAATGAACCCGCGAACCGTGAACCGTGAACACAGCCTCTAGCCGTGCTTCCAAACATGTCCCTTTTTTAGGGACATGTTCAAAATCATCGATTTAT
>JALLPA010001258.1:0-14872 GCA_036939895.1 Thalassiosira exigua
TACGAACAAGGTACAATGGAATGGTTCGAAAATGTCATACCCATGCGCGATCCACATTCAATGAACAACAAGGAATATCTTGCAATGACTGACATTAGTGAAGTTCAACGTGAAGAAGAATATTTGGGTCTTGATTGGTTCGAATGCCACTTAGCTAAGACGTAGCCGCTCATATATTGGACGCTAAGTATGAGAAATTAGAGATACCCAAATTTGTCTCGACTTTGGAACATTATCCGTGATCAACAGACACAGTTAAAAGAGCAGCTATTCGAGCATGAACAATTGTTTGAGGGAACAATAGGAACTTATCCACATGCGAAGTTCTACATTGATATAGAAGAAGGAGCAAAACCGGTATATAGCCGTCCATATGCCGTACCTAAGGTACATATGGAGAAGACCTTCAAAAAGGAATTAGATCATTTGCTCGAGATAGGTGTAATCAGCAGGCAAAGCCTGTCTGAATGGGCTTCGCCGACGTTCATTATCCCTAAAAAAGATGGACGAGTGCGATGGATAAGTGACTTGTGCGCCTTAAATAAGTTTATTAAGCGCAAGAAGTATCCACTGCACATAATACAAGATGTGTTGAAGAAACGTCCTCGATTTGAGCTCTTTACTAAACTCGATATATTCATGCAGTATTACACCTTTGAACTTGATGACGAATCCAAAGACTTGTGTACGATTATCACACCGTGCGGTAAGTATAAGTATAATTGCCTACCTATGGGTCTTAAATGCTCCCCAGACATTTCCCAATTATGGAAAATTTACTGCACGGGATAGACGACATAACCGTGTACTTAGACAACGTTGGATGCTTCTGAAACTCTTGGGAGTCACATCTCAACTTGTTAGATGAAGTATTAGGTCGCTTACGTACTAATGGCTTCACAGTCAATTCACTTAAATGTGAATGGGGTGTCAAAGAAACCAATTGGTTAGGATACTGGCTTACACCTACCGGTCTAAAGCCTTGGAAAGAGAAAATTGACGCTGTCCTTAAAATGGAACCGCCAAAAACACTCAAAAATTTGAGAGGATTTATTGGCGCGGTCAATTATTACCGCGATATGTGGCCACAACGGTCCCACATTTTGGCCCCATTAACTAGCCAAGATAACGTATCTACCGTATCTACGGCATTATCCTATCAACGGAGGTAATGCACTATTGTTACATAAAAATGCAGAAAATACCAAACCAATATGTAGTTCACCTGATGGATAGCTTGTCAGACTGTCCATCTTGGGTGGGACACTGCTCTAGATCAGTGAAACATTTAGGTGGGGACAATTTAATCTTGAATTAGTTACATTTTTTACCTTCCCGGAGGGGGGGGGGGAGGTACAGGTTGGTTCCACTGGACCAAAATCCCCCGTTGTACAAAGTTACTAGCTTCCAGAGTAGGTAGGTAGGTAGGGGGGGTTGAACGGCGATCGGCTGTATTGTTATTAGGAATTAATATTTTCGCTCTCTTGGGGTTAGAAATTTTTGGCTTTTGGTTTTTTGGTGTTGGAAAATAGTATATTTTGTGGCCATGAAAATAAGTGCTGCTGAACGCAAGTGATCGCTCAAGACTAAATACTCTAGACTCAAGACCCCCTTCAATAGGTACATAGGCAACATATTGTGTTGGGAAATAGGTGATGGAGGAAGCTGATGGTCAAAATTAGGCAAATGGGGGGAGGGGCAAATATAACTAATTGAAGATTAATTTGTCCCCGCCTTACTTAAGGTGCCGCTTTAGAATGGATTGATAGTGTCCATGTTTGCTCTGTGTTTTGTGTAAACGCATCTAACTTTATTTCTTGTACGTAAAACATCCAAATTCGTAAAAAAATCAAGTATTGATATGTAACCATCCTAAAAATGCACATTTAGGTCACAAACAGAGAGGAACCCACCAAAACATTTCAACCAAGATTTCATGCAATCACAATTGCTACTATGGGTGTCATATGTACATTGACATGTTATATATCAGGCCACCATGGGTAGTTTTGGATAATGGTCAACATAGATTTTTGTTGCTAGATAACAAGTACGCCCCAAAATAAATATTTTCAAATGTCCCCATAGGGAAGGTTCCAGTCGAAACATTGTTAAACAGCTTTGCACACCACCACGTATCATGTTTTTGAGCCCATAGAAACACTGAAATGAGCATTTCAAACCAATTCAATTGTATCTGTATACCTCCTATCTGATAAACAATGGACTCTCATATCATACAATAAACAACCCTTTCCTTCTCTATACTTCACTGCCACTCTGATCATCAAGTGCACAAAGTGTTAGACGGACCATAATAGCAACATACCAAAGCAGATTTTCTAGTATTTGAATCCACTCTTGTTAGAATGACCACACGAGCCGCATGCGAGCTTTTTCCGACAGCATCAGACAGTCGCATGCCAGGGCTGGGCCCTCCGGCATGCGCAGGGACAAGACACGTTTTAACTGGAAAAGGGCATGTGAGCAATCTGTTCGGGAACTCCAAGGGGTTTAGATCGATTGCTAAAAGGTACGAGAACAAATTCAAAAATAACTGGCACGAAACTTACTTGGATTTGAAAATTGAAATTGCACCATTCCTACGTATGTGAATAAAAAATAACTTGCACGAAACCTACTTGAATTCCAAAATTCGAAACGTGCAAATTTGAAAGAACAATTCCGATTTCTGAATTGCGATCCAATTCAAAACGGTTGACAGATGGACAAACGCGCCCTGAATTGACAACCGACAATTACCACAGGCCACAACAACAACTCTTTGTGTTCTTCGTTTGCGCTCAATTCGACTCTTCTCGGCTGGATGAATGCCACCACCATACCAATACCACCTTGGGGGAGGATCCTGTGTGGCCCCCACACATCGCACACACGCATTCGCTTGCCCTTGTACCGCCTCCCATCCGCTCCGTACCGTCGCCGTCGCAGTCACCGTCGATTCACCCACAATGATCGGCCAAGCGTGGCTGCTTTGACTTTGTTTTTGGCTTCAAGGCAACGATTGGCGCACGTCAACGCGCTCGATCGCACGACCCCGTCCTTTTGTTTGACCGATGGCTCAGCGTTGGCATCAGGAGAAGGGGCCAAGAAGGGGGAGGGGGCACTTCACCTCTCCGGGGTTAAAGCCTGACGTGGCCAAGTCTGGTACATGTGGAGAGGATACATCGTTTTCTTCTCTCACTGCAATGAGGCTCGTGGCCGACGTCCCCGAGAACAAGACGTATGTCCCGCTCGCCTTCGGTGGCATTGAATCCTCACTTATCACGCTTCCAAGCCATGCTCAAGATGACAATCCGTCTTCGAGCGGACGAAAAGTTCCCCTCATGAGATGCAATGCACAACGTGCCCATCCTCTGCTTCAGATTCGTACGCGCTTGTGGTTTGTCTGTTCCTGTGTGATGCCTAGGAATTCTCCCTTGTCGGACTGCCATGAACTTAGCTTTCAGATGATAGCTGATGCGAGGACGATATCAAAGAGTGGATGAGAGAGAGAGAGAGAGAGAGAGAGAGAGAGAGAGAGAGAGAGAGAGAGAGAGAGGGAGAAAGAGAGAGAGAGAAAGAGAGAGAGAGTGGCGGCTTGATGGCAATGACAACAGAACAAAGCAATAATCAACTGACGGGGGGAGTCGTGTGAGGGTTTTTGGCTGCGTTGGCGGAACCAAGTGATCAAGGAATGGGAGGGTCCCCCCTTCTCATCTGCTTTATTTTGTTGTCAGTCCTGTATGGATTCTCATGCATGACGACTTGAACACACACAGCTGACAGTGCTACACATTGAAAGTGAGTGCAGTGCAATGCTTGTGGCATTGCGCTGCCTTCCCCCCCCCCCCCTCTCTCTCCAAATCCCATGTAAGCATATTTTTCTTACGAATGCAGCACTTTTTTGGCTCAACAACAGTCTTTGTACTGCAGACTGTGGTCACCTTAAAAAGATAATATTGCGAAAGCCTTATTGATTTAAGTTTTCTATTGATATATTCAGATATTGTTTTCAAATATTGGGCACATCAAGTATCAGGCACTGCATTCAATATATTTCCAGAAATATGCACATGCAAATAGTATTTAAGCATCAATGCAAGTGTAGCTACGTGCTGAGAGCGTGGGATGTGATGCAAATAAGTCATCCACATACTATTTCATGCCAACTTCTTGCATTTTGTGTGTTCCTAGTCTGGACTGTTCTAAGTCTACGAAGGCAGCTCTTTTGGCCATGTGGAGTAAGTAATAAAGCTGATATCATCTAGAAAGAGAGATGAAAACTCTAGCAGCCACGACCATGGTTGGATCATTTGACTTATCAACTGCATGGCGAGGATTTCTATGCAGCTGATGGGCATATTTTTGAAGCTTGCCTGCTACTATCTTACCTTTTGTCACTTCACTTTGTACGTCAATGCACAAATTGGTAGATGACCATAGCTACAAAGCTCACTTCTGTGTGACTATGTCTAGAACAAAGCCGGCATCGTCTAGAGGGATGGATGGAAACCTTAGCAGCTGTGACCACCATTTGACAATTTGACCTATCGGCTGCAGATCCACCTGCAGCTGAGGGGCTCATTTTATATTTCATCAGGGAGTAGATTAGACGCTAGTTCAACTCTATTATAGATGAAGAGGTCAAACAAATAGCCTCTTGCTCAACCACATCAACAGGTCATCTATGACAACGGCCATCTCACATTCGAAACGTTCTGGCGTGATTCTATTCCTTTTCCGCCGCAGTACGAGCTGTGGAAACTTCTTCAAAGCGCAACGGCGAAATCACCGCCCCATTCATCGGACTTCAGCACTCCTCCAGATCCCCGAAAATGTAGCGTCCATTTTGACCGTCGCCGTAATCCACGAATTGCCTGGACCCGTCCCATCCGTCGTACACGACGCCGTCGTACCCCCCTCCCGCGAACGGATCATTCATCGTCGGCGACGTCCCCAGAATCATCCCGTCCAGGATGTCGTTGCTCTCGCCGTAATCGTCTCCTGAGAACTCGCGATAAGTCATCGTCGGGGAGCTCTCGATCGCCGGTCCGTCTCGCACGTTGTCGACCATCGTGGGCGAACCAAGTCCGTACGCGATCATGTCGTCTCGATGCATCGCGCTCTCTCCGCCTCCGTCCCTCCGCGCGAAGGTCTGCTCTGCTCCGTTAGCAATCTCCCCTCTCAGTCTGTTCAACATGCTGGCGTCATCTCGGGGAGATGCGACGTCTGCTTGGCCTTTCCTCCCTGACGTTAAGGAAGACGTCACTGATGCCACAGAATTCATCACATTCTTCTTCTTCTTCTTCTTTTTCTTCTTCCTCGTTTTCTTATCGAGGAGCGACGTCATCTCTCTGGATTCGCTCCGCGACAACTCTCCCGGGATTCCCTTCCCGCCGTTATTCTTACTCACACTTCTAGGTATGTCGTGTGAAAATTCGTCCTCCTCTCGTAGCGGAAACTCGTTCATTCGTCGCTGCAATTCCTTCTCGCTATGGCTGCCGCTCGTGCTCGCAATACTGTGTCGGCTAACACCCCTGATCTTCGAGCTCCCTTCGCCCAAACTCGCCTGACCCGTCGCGTCGACGGGGAAGATGATCCCCGTGCACCAATCGGTTACCCCGGAGCAATCGCGACAAAACACACCCTTGCAGAGCGCCGCGACCTCGGTCGCTTCGACATAGAGCAACGGGCTCTCATGGACCAGGGAATACTCCTCCTCCTTCTCCTCCTCCTTCTCCTTGTCCTTCTCCTTCCTCTGCTTCCTCAGCTTGTTCTCTTTCTTCTTCTCTTTCTTCATCGTGTAAACTGTGTCCCCGTCGTTGTCGGCTTTCTCGGTGGGATCGGGCGAGGGAGGAATAGCAAATACGACAGGGGCATGGGGCACCGGCTCTGGCTCAATCACAACCGGCGGAGGCGGGGGAGGGAGGGGCTGCGGAGGAGTAGTAGGAGGCGCCGCCATCCGCGACACTTGCTCAATGAGGTCCCTCGTGAAGTCGTTCCCGAGCGACGGCTCGTCGTCTCGGACGTCGTCGACGGGGACGTCGATCCTGCTCGGGGGCGAAAACTTCCGCGTGAAGTCCAAGCTCTCGATGGACTCGTCGTCGTCGTAATACTCCTCCCCGACGTCGTAGCGCTTCCCATGTCTGCGCTTCTTGAGGCGCTCGAGCAGGCCGCCCTTGTTGCCCTTCGTGGCGGAGGAAGCGCGCGAATTGAAGCTCTTGACCCTCTTCGGCGCGATGGCCCGTCCCGGGAGGGACGGGAGGCTCATCCGCAGGTCGAGGGAGAAGGCGAGGCTCATCTTTTATAGTACTGCGAGGGGCCTCCTCTTCGGGCTCGTCCAGGGCGCACGAATGGAGATGGGCTAAGACGACGCCGACCGCGTCGATGGTCGGTTACTTCGAATCGGATGGGTGAGGGCGAGGCCGAGGCCCCCGCGTTGCGTTATGGGGAGCGAGAGGAGGCGAAGCACGGGGCTGCCCCGCGGTTTCAAGGTCATTAGATCTTTGTTCTGCAATGGGGTGGAAGGGGTTGAGGTCGTCGATGCTTAGTTGGTGCTCGGTAGCCGCACGGTGCGGCTGTGCTATGGCTAGATGATGATGTACCTACCTATGCTGTACCTACCTATGCTGTATGGCGCTGCGAGAGTGGACATCGAACATGACATGAATGTCGGATGCAACAAAGAATTCCTTGGAATGAAGTTTGGCTTTATTGATATGTGCCATACAAATTCCTACGTATACATATTTGAAGGATTTCAAAATCACTTGATTTTGTTTGAATTTCTCATTCACGCTGTCTGCTCACAAGATTATCGTGTTTAATATGTAATTCCTACGAACTACGTGCCCATTGAGATGCGCCATGCCAAGGTATTGCTGCCGCTATTTGTTTTGTGGACGCAAGTTTCGTGCCTCGAAAACATATTGAATCCTCCGTGAAATATTTGTCCATGATTACATCATTGGCGCGTGTGCGGGGCACGGCCGGCGGGCACTGCCGGCGAACGAACGTCGTAAGGAGGTACGAGAAGAAATCTATTTTGAAACAATAACTCTATTTTGAACCAATATCATATCCCCTCACATATTCCTACGTATATTGTATTTTTTCGCCACGCTACGGTGTCCAGGATACTTCTAGCTACGATACGTGGAAAGCACTGTGAACGTCCATTATCATATCATCGGATGACGTCCAATAATCGTCTCTATTTTGAACCAATAACTGAGCCACAGAGACCAATTAGCACCTAACCAAAGAGGCTCTTCTTAACGACCCGGGCGGCTCCCCCGCTGGATTTAAGCTCTCAACGAGGTCCTCTGGGCATCTAGTTTCTGGTTCCGCCGTACTTACTTAGGTACCCGAGTGATACGCCCGTATTAGCACGCAACGGCGAATAATGGACAGTTATTGGTTCATAATAGATTTCTGCTCGTATCTTTGCCCGCAAAAGAAAAAGAGACACCGGGCGTGCGAGCACGACAGAACCCCAACGACCTAAAATGACGACCACAACCACTAACCACAACGACGTCGACCTGAGCCTGAGATCGACCATGGCGTCCGCCGAATCCCTCGGGGCCCTCGTCCACCGCCTCTCGGGCGTCTACCGCGACCCCCAGCGGGTCCTCCGGGACGCCGAGGCCCTCCTCTCCTCCTCGCTGGGCGCTCACCTCCGCCCCACCACCGAACCGCTGACGCTCAACGACGGATCGTCGACTCCTCCCGTCCTCCTCCTCCGGGGGACCCTCCCCATGACGTACCGGGGCGTGACGTACAACACCCCCGTCGACCTGTACCTCCCCCCTCCCTACCCCATGCGCCCGCCCACGGCGTTCGTCCGCCCGGTGGCCGGGATGGCCATCAAGGAAAACCACAAGCACGTCGGGCTGGACGGGCGGGTGTACCTCCCGTACCTGCACGAGTGGCGCCCGAGCACGCACGACCTCCGGGAGCTCGCGCTGTTCATGAGCAGCCTCTTCGGGAGCGAGCCGCCGTGCTACGCCAAGCCGGCGGCGGCCGCCTCCGTCCCTCCGAGCGCTGCGAACGGGGGAGGGAGGTGCGACCACGGCCGCCGTCGTCAAAGTCCCCCGCCGTACCCGGGGAGCGCCGGCGCCGGCGGGGCGTCGTCCCTCCCCGCCGCGATCCTGTCGTCGTTGCCCGCAGCGATCCGCCCTTCCAACGCCGCCGGCGCGGCCGAGGAAGAGCGGAGGAAGAAGCTGGAGCGGGAGATCGCCGACGCCAACCTCGCCGCCGAGACGGCCCGACGGGCCGAGGCCGAGGAGGCCAAGGCCGAGGCGGAGAAGGTGCGAAGGCAGCGCGACAGGGCGAACGAGCTGTCCTCGACGAAGGCTCTGGCGACGACGATGGTCCGGGCCGAGGCGCGGACGCACCATCGGGACGCGAGGGAGGGGTTGCGGACGGAACTGAAGGGCCGGAAGCGGATGGAGCACGGGAAGGGGCGGATAAAAGAGTCGTTGAAGGAGGGGGAGGAACGAAACGGGGAATTGGTGAAGATGAACCGAGAGCTGGGGGAGGAGATCGAGAAGCTCGAGAAGTGGTTGGGCGCCGCGAAAGAGCAATCCGCCGAGGAGGAGGAGGGAGAAACCAGCGAGGCCGACGACGGACGATGTCGCGCGGACCTCATGGCCATGCCCGCGGACGTCCCCTCGGCCCAGATGCTCGCGCTGAGCGCGGAGAACTCCGCGATCGACGACTGCATCTACCACCTGGATCGGGCGCTGGTGCGGGGGAGCATTACGGTGGAAGTGTTCTTGAAGGAGGTTCGGAAGCTGAGCAAGCGGCAGTTCCTGGCCAAGGCGCACTTGATCAAGATCGCGCAGGGGCGGGCGGCGGGGACGGGGAGGGGGAGGCCCGGCGGGCCGAACAGATTGCCTTCGTGTTGATTCCTCGTTTGGTGTGCTTGAAAGGTCGTCCAAAGCAATGTGTGGAAGCTTTGTGTCGCTCTCGGTCGTCGGGCGACGTTTCGAAGCCAGTGGGCAAAAAATGGCAACCAACAATAGAAAATATCACCCAGAGCTGCCTGGGAAAGAGACTTCACCCCCTCTCAATTGCGTGCGTTTATATTTTTATCATCTACTTATGTATTACCCCTCGCTGTGTCCGAAGAAGTATTTTTTTGGGGGGGGGGGGGGCTTGGATCTAAAAGATCCAAGAGGGGGGGGTTCTGTCTTGGCTCACATTACGTTCTTTCTTCAAATTGCTAGTGCTCCAGTATCATGATAAACACAAACGCCTCGCGTTCGCCTGGGATGAAAACAAATCATGCCTTAGATGTTTGGCGGTGTATTTTGTGAAATGGAAAATAGAGCCTTGGTGCCAGGGAGTCTTGGAGTTGGGTACCTAAGCCTCAGAACCTATCATCTCCCAATCTCAACGTAGCCTGGCGCATCGCCAATATGGCGGATCAAACTACCAATAGCAGGCATCATAGTCTTGATCATGTGTTTGTGCTTCGTGTCATCCGTAGGAATGGTGTGTTGAGTGGTCTTTGTCTCTTGACCTACTCCACCCCATCTACTCCCTACAACAGACCCATCTAGACCCATCATGTTGAGCCAACTACTGTATTTTGAACAATATACTCAGATACTGGGTTTACTAACCAGTATCTCTTTAGATACATTTTTTTATTTTGTAATCGTAATCGAAATACTTTTCAACCATGTGGAATTGTCGAATCCGGTCAATCCACAAATCACAACAGAATTTTGCAGTCATTTTCCAAAAATCACAACTGATTTTTTGAGTCATTGCCCTCAAATCACAAGAGAATTTGAATGATGCGAAGACGTTACGGACAAAACACGCCAAACACTTACTTGCGTAAGTTCATGATGTGGGCATGAATATCATCATATGCGTCATCGACCAAGGCACACGTGGGGGTATAAAAGAGTCATGCACCGCATCATAAATGCAAGTTTTTTGCTCACCAAACGATCGAATTTGATACGCAGCCGCTGCAAGCTCCAATATAACACGCTTGCGTCAGGAACAAAATATGTACCCCAGCATTCAGAACATGTGCATCCCTGCATACATGTGCATACCTGCATTCGGAACATTCCTGGTTCTTAACCCTTTCCTTCCGATAGCGGACACACGACACCAAAAACCACAAAATCACATGCTTTTTCCCATCATTTTTCGATGGCCTATGCTCCGCTGCTGCGGAACACTCTTCTGGACAATGATTAGTGGGTCAAGATTCAATATGTATCTCCATAAGAAGATCTTTATCATATTTTAATCGAGTGTGGAATCCGAGCTAATGGTGGCTCGCTTTATCTACCGAAAGAGCATGTCCTATGTTCGTCGGTTGCCTATTTTACTAGCTTTTTGAGCCATCCACAGCCAAAATCGGCGACCGCTGACTTTGACACCAAATATGGGCGCTGCACAAGCGTTTCCGTCGCCGCCACCGGAAGCTGCGATGAAGTTGCTGTCTTCTTGTGGCAAACTCACTGGTCGGCGTGCGGCACACTGTTGCTGCGGCGGCGACGTTGGCGGAGGCGTGGTGGACAACGAGCGGCGCGTCGGACGACGGTTTTTGTGTGTGTCACACGTGCAAACCTCCAGCCGCCAGAATGGTAAAATGAGTACCAAATTATTACCTTGGAAGGAAAGGGTTAACGTTAGAATTAATTCAAACACCGCCACAGCATCCTTCATATGCTAGTCCTCTAGCACTACGCCGAATCCCATGGGCAGCGCCCCATGGGTTGGGCCGCTAGGGGCGTCGGCGGAAGCCATGGTCAACAGAGGGTGTAGAAAATTTGAATTATGACCCCACGTCGTTTTGTGAGACGGAGAAAAAGTTTATCGAGCCAGGCGCCAGATCGGGCGCACCGCGCACCTCTGCACAGATGTACGATCCCAAATAGCCCACAAGAACTATTTAGCGAAAGCTCACATGTCACGGGTCAAAACGCAGACGGATGGGCTGCTGCTCGTCGGTGGCCGCAGGGCCCGCGGACGGTCGCCGGGGCCGTCAACGCTGTCTGATGACGTCATCACGCATTGTCAAAAAAATTAACGATACGAGCGCCAACGGCAACGGTGTAATTGAACTAGTTAAAGTTAGAATTAATTAAAACTTCACCACAGCATCCTTCATATGCTAGTCCTCTATCACTACTCCGAGTCCCATGGGCAGCGCCCCATGGGTTGGGCCGCTAGCCGCGTCGGCGGACGCCATGGTCGACGGAGGGTGTAGAAAATTTGAATTATGACCCCACGCCCTTTTGTGAGACGGAGAAAAAGTTTATCGAGTCAGGTGCCAGATCGGGTGCACCGCGCACCTCTGCGCAAACGTACGGTCCTAAATAGCTCGCGAGTAATATTTAGTGAAAGCTTGCATGTCACGGGTCAAAACGCAGTAGAGACTCGTACCTCCGCCTCCGCATCGACGGCTCATCTTCGCATGAGGGTGGCCGCCGGCCTTAAACGTGGCCATCTACAGGTAGACCAACTGAGTGGTTGCTAGCTGCTAGGAGTTCTGCGCCGGTGCCGGCATCATTGCTGTTGCTCGTGCAGGGGTCGGATCCCCCGGCACGAGTTTCATATTAACAGCTGAGCTTGGGCTGGCGCTTTTTGTCTTTGGACACGTATGCGGTGCCTGTAGATTTCCCTGGATGTCTGAGAAGGTAGCAGGTGCCGTCATCACTTCGAGGCCAAATTTTCGAAGGATGGTTTGCTCGTAAAGCCTGCGCGATGGGTAGAATGATTGCGAAGAACAAAAAAATCCTTTTTATCCTTGGAGGCACACTTCTGGGGATTGGTTGCACCATGCTATTGCAAATGGCAAGAAAAATCAAACCGAGATCCAACATTGTCATTCCTACCAAGAAGTCTGTCAAACATGTCAAACAATGAGGTGATATTATGCACAACTCTACCAAGACACCATTCTTGATATATGTCAACGACAAACATAAATTCTCTGCGGTATTTGTATCATGCATGCATGATCCAACCTGCAAAATAATGTACCATCACATTAAAAAAACTGGTGGGTCCTACCTTGCATCCCAAATGCACCCCATCTTGCACGAAGCTAGGAAGTTCTACAACAGCAAGAAATGGTGTTGTGGCACAAACTTAATGAAACGCTTCCAAAACAATTCCGAATACTTTTGTTGATTGAAATTTGGCATCTATGAGTACAAAAGTGCCGTGGATTGGTTTGCGACTATGCAAGAGACGTGCCAAAATTACGCCGCCAAACAAAAGCGAGAGGTTGCTTTTATCGTCATCAGGGATCCACTTGGCCGTACTGTATCAAGGATCAACCACAAATGTAGAGTTTTTTCGGAACATTCTGAGAAGGAGAAGCAGATATGCTGCCTTGAACGTGAGTGTCTATTGCACTATCTCCTCAGACTGATGGTATATGTCCAGTGCGGAACATAGCGGACAGACCTGAATGTAGTGAAACCCAGTGGAACAATAGCATCCAGGGGAACTGAAGGCACGTTTTGCCCTTCGTGGTTTCGAATCCGAAAATTGAAACCTCCAGAGAGACCGAGGGAGTAAATCAAAACTGACGCGATTGAGAGAACCCGAACGCAACACGAGAGGACACACGTCTTTGATCGTGAGCCGAAAAAAATTTCCGTTGCTATTTTTCATGCGCGTGCGAGGAGGTTCCACTTTGACTGACCCAGAAAGGTTCGTATAAAATACTGTGACGGATAAAATCCGGTTGCAATATAAGATACGAGCCAGAAGGTTTGAGCTCATTAACCTCTCGATGCGATCTCGATCTGATGTGTATCAAACGATTGGCTCACAGATCGTTGCAAAAAAGTAAGGTAGCTAGTCTAACTCTAACGCGGTAGTCGTAGACTCTTTTCAATTGACCCAAAACGAATTTTAGTAGGATTATGCCATTGTCAGCTCAGCAATTTTATGAGAGCAATACCCAGCTCTCTCTAGATCATAATGACATGAATCAGCGCTCATGACATGACGCCCTGACTAAACGATAAGACGTTGAAAATGGAGAACAGCAAGGTGAAGGCCCATTCATCTACTGGGCTCCGCCAGAGTTTCGGGGTGGAGAGATTTCCTTGGCAATAAATGAAATTGGTACCTATCGTAATAGAGGTGGCTCTCCAAGTAAGCACTTGGTACGGTCGAGGAAAAAAGTAGGATCCAAGTTCGCGGACCATTTGCTTCCAACAGAAACAAATTGAGTTTTTAACTCCCCACGATAAACCCCAGCTTTCAATTTCACAGAAAGGTCATTACCCTAATTTGTAGGAGTACTCAATATGGTTCGTAATTATTTTGCATCTGATTTTGCCAGGGATGAGGAGAGGGCCCCCCTATCTCTCTATCTACCTAGGTGTCACGTCGTTTCAGGACACTCGCAACATAAATCAACCATGATTGCGCCATGCGATGAGGAGCGAGCCCCCCTTCATCTCTAGGACTTATGACGTTTCAGGACGCCCGCGACTTTTTCCATGTGTTCGGGCCGGCTCCCGCAACACCCGCCCACGATGGTGGCCCCCGCATCGGCCCACGCGACGGCATATTTCGCATAGGCATCCGGCAGCAAATACCCATCCTCGTCGTAATCCTCCGAGCGGCCGTTCGAACCTCCCGGCGCACCGGCGCCGCCGCTGCCGCCCCCCTCCTCCAAGGAATTCATCCACTCGGACGTCGTCGTTCGGAAGCAGTTGCCGTAGGCGAGGACCCCGACGTTCGTACCGGCCGTCAGTCCCGCGAGGATCGGCACGGCCGCGGAGATCGCGCTCGGCGTCGAGCAGTTGACGCCGACGGCCTCCAGGGGGAGGGAGAGAGAGCCGGCCTCTTCCACGACCGACGAGCATGCGGCGTCCAAGGGTTCGTCGGATCGAAGCCTCGTCGGCCGGTCGTCGTGTACGGTGAACGACACCCACAGCGGCGGAATCGCGCTCGACGACGCGTCGCGCAGGCGAGACAAGGAGCGAAGGATCGCGCGGGCCTCTCGCGCCGTCGAGATCGTCTCGGCGAGGAGCACGTCGACCCCGCAATCCAGGAGGGTCGACAAGATCGCCGCGTATTCCGGGACGAGGTCGTCGACGTCCGTCGGGACTTTGTTCGCAAAGTAGCATTCCGTCAGCGGGGGCACGCAGCCCGCGATCGTCTTTTCGTTAGCGTCGTCCGCTCCCGCTTTCGTTCGGTACTTCGCGACCGCCGCTTTGGCGCGATCGACCGAGGCCCGTATCAGCTCCGAGGCCCTGCGGTTCGCTCCGGCTCGATCGGTCGCGAGGCCGCACTCCAGCATCCTCTGCGGAACCTGGGCGGGACAGGCGCCGCGGGACGCGGGGAGGGAGAATCGTGAGTCCGAACGCCGAGCAGCGCGCGCGGAAACCCGAAGCAATGAGCCTGCAGAGACGAGCGCGCGCAGGATTCCCTCGTCGCATCGAATGAACTATAAACTACTCACGGCGACGAAGCCGTTCGTCGTGACGACGTCGCACCCCGCGGCGAGGTAGTCGCCGTGGACGGCTTCGACCGGGTTGTCGCCGTCCGGAGTTTCGTCCTCGTTGGCCAGGACGCCCGCGAGGAAGCTCCCGTCCGATATGCCCCTCCGCTTCAGCTCGTGGCCCATGCCGCCGTCGAGGACCTTGCGGCCGCGGAGGCTCTTTGTCGTCCGGCCCGCCATGGTGGTGCTTAGGAGCGCGATCCCCGAAACCGAAACGCCAAAAGGAACCAACATGAAATGAACCAACCCACGTTGTGAGACGTGAAGGAATCTTTAAACCCTTTCCTTCCCAGTACCTCATTTGTACCTCATTAGAGTGGTCTTAAGGTAGTTTGGCACGGCGCGCCAAGGCCTTGGCGTGCG
>JALLPA010001259.1:0-11371 GCA_036939895.1 Thalassiosira exigua
GGACAACTAACCAAGAACCTACTCAAATTCCGCAGAACTAGGACATATTATGTCATGACACATTAAGAATTACATAATAATATTGATGAGCTTTGTCTGTTTGAGTTGGGACAAGGTCGATGCTACACCTAAACCCAGTGAATGAGTTTTTATCAAGGTCAAGCGCTCATTTGCTGAATTTTCGACACAATAGTCTCTTCGAGCTTTCTTTGTTTGTACTGCGACAATTTTGGTGACAAAGAGCGGAGAAGATTCCCGCATTCTGTAACCAGGTTCTCTTGCATTAAAACAACTGATATCGTTGCAGCTTCGACTTCAATAGCCTCCCTGTCATCCTCAGAAATAAATGAGCCCATTTGAAAGAGCCTTGCTCTCAACCTAACACTTTGGCGATGCACTTCAGCTTTGGCCAAGAACTCTGAATTTTGCGCCTTCTCAAAGCAATATATTGCGCGATCTAAATTGGTGATAGAATGTTCCAGCTCAATCTCTGAAGACCCTGCCAATTCGGCATTATCAATTCCTACAACGCAAAACTCATCATTGGTCATGGTCATCGAATCCAAATCCCCCACACGGTTGATGGTGGCTAATGATTCAGCATTGTTCTGGTTGTTGTTGTCCTCTTTTGTGGTGAGCCATCGTACAGCAGCATTGCCTGCCTCAGAATGGCTAGTCTCTGCGAAGAAGAGTGTTTCGATGCATCGCGTTACTGCTGTATACACCAGTTTGATATGAGTTTCAACGAGCGGATATTTCAATTCAAAGTCCAATCCTTCCCTCTTCAACAAAAGGTTGCGCCACGGTTTTTGAAGTGATTGATGTAGCTCCGCAAAGAAGTTCAGGATGATCACGCTTTTGAACTGCATAGTTGTGGGAGTTAAAACAGGTGAGAGCAAAAAAGAGATGGTAACCAACGAGATTTGCCCCCGACCGGTCTACCGATGGGTGCATGACAGCGATCTTGCAAACAGCCAGGACAGCCGTGTGCCGCTGCATTCGCTGCTGCAAACAATGCATCTCTACTTACTTCCAATCCCTTCGCTTCCCTGATGCCATAGACAAGAGGGTGATCCAGGAGCTCTTTCCATTGCGATGCAGATTCATCATGCGTCAGGACAACAGCACCTGGCATTTTCTCCCGAAGAAGCGCAGATAGTTGCGCGACTTCGACGCCCTGAAAAACTCCAGGCCGGGCACCTTTGAATAGCCCGAAGTCTTTCTTGAGCTGCTTCGCACTGCCAGGGAAATAACGAAAGAGCAAATCCAAGAATCCGCCTGCACAATTTAGAACCCCTGCATGGGATCTGAAGTTGACATTCACAACCTTGGGTTTCTCTGGAATGAGATCGCGCCTATCCTTTCCAGACACGAAGTAACCTACGCTTCTCACTTCCTCAAATCTAAATTCGGTTCCTTCAACGACGCTCTGAGCTGGATCACCGGCAAGGAAGAGCGAGCCAGGCGAACCTCCGATATAGAAGAAGAGAAGGATTTCAATTTGCAAGTAGTCTTGGACTTCCTGTTCGTCATAATTCGCTGGGTGAGCAACACAACATGTCAACTTCCTGACCACGCGCAAGGTCACTCACATCGACATATATTTTGCTCCTCTTGATATCCTCCTCATAAAGAGATGCATCACATTTCTTGGCATGTTCAATGCCTTTGATAAGAGCCAACATCAAGTCACAATCGTCCCAGAGATGTTGCTCGCTCAAATACAAAGCGTATTGTGAGAACACGTCATAAATCCATCCACGCCGATCAGATGGGACCTTGCAGCGGTTCTTGCCTAATTTTCCGCTTACAAAATACTCCCGCGAAAGAAAACCATCAGATGTCTGAAATGCCTCAATCGATCCCTTGAGGAAAGTCCTGATTGCTTTCCAAACAATGAGGGCACTTCCGTGCTCTTGGGGGTACCGCTCCGCAAAAAACTCCCGATTGAACCGAGCAAAGTCAACGTGCTGACGTGGATGAAAGCTACCATTAACACAAAGCTTGGACTGAAGAACGCGCACATGCCTGTCGAATGTCGTAAATGTACTGCACAAAAAGAGTGTTTGCCACATAGTGAATTTGTTCGACGATGGGAGGGAAAACCACGTTTTTCTTACCTCCCGGGGCACTTTCCTACAGCTTTCTCAACATACGAGCAAAGCTTCGCGGATCTTGATAGGAAGAGCTGAGAGAAATTATGCTTCCTCCCAAATCTCTGCCTGTCGAATTCTATTCTGTTGCAGATGCAAACAGTTTTTCCAGTCCCACTATCGGTTCACATGGAAATAATGATATTGTTTGCCGCTTAGTGAATTTGTTCGACAACGGGAGGAGAACCATGTTTGTCTTACCTCCTTCCGAGAAGTAGAACCGTGCCTCTGGCCTCAACTACTTCCCGCTCCTCGTCGGTCAAGTGCATCTGCGGCGTCCACGAGTCTTTCACAATTCTGTCGACATTTTCGTCAAGCGTTCCGTTGTCGAAGGGAACGTCGTACAGCTTGATCGGCACGTTTCCAAGGGCATCAAGCAAAACTTCCTTTTTCGCATTTGACGGTTCAACGTTGTCATCAAGCTCCGTGACAAAGTTCTGGGGTAATTGCTGTCGACTTGACCGATTTCTCGCATCATCAATCAGCTTCGCGAGTCGCGAAACACTCTTGAGGAATGCGTTGGAAATAATAGATGGGGTTAGGAAATGGAAGTTGCATGAAAGATATGAATTTGGATGCATTACACTTTACCTTATGCTTGGCTATGAACCAAACAACCAAGGTTTCACCTTCCTGAGTCCAGAGTATGCGAAAGCCGCTGACAATTTGGGCAAATGCATTAGTCAAATGGTCAAGAAAGACAGAAAGATGGATGCAGCGCAATCGATCGCACCTCTTGTTTTCCAAATAAGATTCATCTTCACATAGAACAGAAGGGGTGAGCTCATAAGCTCGAAAGGTAAATACCAGCTCAACTTGAAAATCTCACAGATTATTGAGCTACAGCCTTTCAGTGGCTTCATGAGTTTGTGGCTTCTCTCCCCCTTTGCCAATTGTTTCATCTTCAAAGTACCAAACGGAAGGGGCAAACGTGAGCTTGAGAGGGTGCATTAAATCAGTTCAGCTAAAAAATCACTCACTTTCTTGACAAATATCTTTAGAAAAGAAGCGAAAGATTAAAGGTGAGAAATGCAAGACAAGAGAGAGCAGTTCCTAACTAGAGATCAAAGAATGCAGCATACCTCTCGATACTTGGCATCACCGTTCTTCATGAATTTCACAACGTGGCTTGTCACCTGAAACTGTGACCAATCTATCTTGATGACTGGACCTTCCTCTGCGAGTACACTGTTTTCCTCCGGCAGAGCTTCGTCAAATTCGGTCTCGTCTAGAGGCTCGTCTTTCTTCTCTTCATTCAGAGCACCAGTCAGGGCTCGGCTGAGTTTGTCGTCTGTGTCAGCGAGGTTACCATCCTCATCCAAGAGCTCTACTTTTTTCACGTCTAACCCCTCGCGTACAAGCGCCCAGTCTGTCAAGGTTCCTAACGAAGTGGGAACCAGCCCAATGGTATGTTTCCACGTAGCAGTGAACTTCCGAAACTCTTCCAGGCGCTGTTGAACCATGCCAAGGTGAAGTTTGCGTGCCGAGTGGCCACGCTGCAGCTTTTGGATTGTTTGTGCATAACCCCTAAGCCTCTGTCGTCGTTGACCGGCAATTTTACGCCAGATTAGACCCGCAATGATCTTTTTTGCTTTGCTTCGCTTATGATGATGAAAGATAAAATCAGCGATAACCCTTCCAGCTTTGCCCTCATGACGACGCCATATGAAGTCAGCAATGACGTTGCGTGCAACGATTTCCTTCACTTTGCGTAGTCGCTCTTGTTCATCCAATGGTGTTATAACTATTGTATATTCGCCCCGGCTCTTCATACCAACATCATGCGGTGTAGTGTGCACGTGTGGATCAATCTTCACAGTTTGGTCATCCTCCCCTTCAAAGGTATATTGAAGAAGATTCGATGGGAAAGACTCTTGAATTCTAGACATTCCAGAGGCAAAATCCTTATTCAATGCCCAGTAAAAAGAAACCACCTTCCCAGTGTCAGACCTTTTTAGTTGAAGCCAAACATTGCCATGGAAAATAGAACATCCAACTATGTTTCCGTCGTGTGCATCAACACTATTCAGATAATCCAGCATGGATTCTTTTGACTCTATGGCATCATGCCCCGCCTTCAGATATGGCACCCTGGACAAAAATCGATCAAGGGCAACACCCTCACTGCCTATGTCATACCAGTCAACCAAGTCAGAGAAAGGAGTGCCACCCTGACCAACCTGTTGTAAGACTGCAGCATGTAAAATGTGCGCTCCTGCCTCTTTCTCCGAGTCGGCCATCATTGGAACAGAGGTCAAAGCGCCATACGCACAATGGAGGAGAGTGTTGCAGAGGCTGGCAGCCACGTCACCAGTTAGTTGTCTGGTTGGACCCATTTCTTCCTGTAGATTTGTCCAAAAGGAAAGCACATCAGCGAATTCAGTCTCTTCTCCGTCCTCTGCCATTTGCTTCAAGAACTTGTTGAAACTAACAAAATATCTACACTCCTTTTTGTGTTTGTCCTTCCAGCTTTGCTTTTGGCATTGCTCTGAACAATAACTAGATAGGAAAGTGTGTGGACGAGATGAGATATGGTCAACGTGATGTCACAGCGAAAAGGGGTAATGAAGCAAGAGTATCTTACCCAAAGACTTTGCACTGACTGCACCGTCTCAGGACTCCTTCACCTGACACAGCGCGGCAACTTTTATTGTGGCATTTTGACAACGGCAGCCCACTCCCCACACGGGGATGTCTCGGGGCCTCCTCCATCACCTGTTGCGTGCGTCCTTCGTCAGGATGAGATGTGGGAGAGGTATCTGCCAACGCCCCGATGACTCTTCCGGGATTCGGCGCGGCCTCATCAGCATCGACCAGTACGTAATTCGACGGCATATAATCTTCAAAAACTATGTGGTTCAATGAAATGATGGCAAATTTCCTCAAGACTCCTGATTCGATTAGCCGGTTCAGTCTGCGATCGTATGCCAGCGAGAGCGAGTCGGCTCCATCTGAAACGGTCAGCTACAGAAGAAGTGCCCTGTGAGTGGAATGAACGCATTCATCTAGAGAGCTGCCTTCGAGGCAGGGGCACATACCTGTTCGTTTCGCTCGTCCACGGCAACGACTTGCATCACAGGTTCGAATTTGGGTTCGGACACGCGGTCGGACGACATTTTTCGCAGGGTCGCCGCCGCGTTCGGCGTGACGGGCAACGGCGAGCGGGACCGATTCTTGCGCGCGACGTGGACGACGTCTCCGTCCCCGAAGCCGCGTCCCGCGGGACAGTCCTCGGCGTCCTCGTCGGCGCGCAGGACCTCGCCCCGAAAGAAGAAGCGAAGGTCGCGCGCGTCGTACCCCCTCCTCTTCGCGAACGCCTCCAAGACCGGCGCGAGCGGGCCGTCGACCTCTACGCGGAAGTACTCCCGGACGTCCGGCGTCCCGATTTCCTCCACGTACATCGAGATCTTGCCCTCGTCCGGCGCCGAGTGGGTCGGCCGCGCCGCGTCCAACGCGTGCAGGACGTCCCCGTCGTCGACGCCGCACTGGGCCGGCGTCTCCTCCGTCTCGTGCGAGAACCGCCTCGCTCCGCACAGGTAGTACAGCGAGGAGGAGTCCGCGTCGCGTCGGTCCGCGTAGGAGCTGAACGCGAGCTGGAGGGACGTGAACGTTCGGTCCAGCTTGACGCGCGTCGTTTCTCCGTCGACGCCTCGCACTTCGAGGATCGCGATGTCCTCCGCGGCGGAGTTCGATGCGGCGGTGCCGAAGACCGTCAGGTCCAGGTCGGATCCTCGACCGCCGCCGGGAACGTTCGGCACCATCGACTGCAACGGCGACGCCCTCGTCGCGACCCGGATCGTCGCCCCGTCGGGCAATCCCAACTCGCCGATCGCGATGTCGCAATCGGGGGGCAGCTCTCCGAATTCCTCCGCGAAGAAGGACAGGTCCGCCACCGGCGCCCCGATCATCTCCGCGTAATCTTCGAAGGCCTCTCGCACGGTCAAGCCGTCCTTTGCCTCCATGGGCATGGGATCGGCGCGTTCCGCCGCGTCCACGAAGAACAGGGTCCTCTTGTCCCCGCCTCGCGTAGCCGCGCCCGAGGCGCCCTCGCCGCCGACCGCCCCTCGCGCCGGCGGCGGAGCCCGGCGCTCCGACCCCGGACGACGGACGAGGTGCAGCAGCGCGTCGTTCCCCACGCCGCACTCCCAGAGGGACGCCCGGTCGTCCTCGAGGTCCATGTCCCCGAAGCTGAGCCGCTGGTCGTCGGGTAGGACGTGTTCCTTCTCCCAGAGCGCGGCCTTCACGTCGGAGATCGATTCGGTCGGCGCCGCTTCCAAGGAGTGCACGACGCCGCGTCCGTCGCGGTCGCATCGGACGTGGACGCGATGGCGTCCGTCCCTCGGCGGGGGGACCGCGGCGCCGGCGTGATTGACGAGGACGAACAGGTTCGTCCCGTCCTCGACGCCGCACCGGTCGAGGTCGGTCCCGTCTTCGAGGTTGGTCCCCCGTCCCTCCGGGTAGATCCGCTGGTCCGACGCGGGCGCGTTATCGGGGTCCTTGCTCTCGATCATGGCCTTGACTTCCGCGATGGTCACGGACGGGTCGACGTCGAGGAAGAAGCCCTTCCGGTTCAAAAAGTGGACGTAAATCTGCATCTGCGCCGCGAGGAGCGACCCTTCTCCGACGCCGCACTCCGAGACGAGCTCGTCGTCCTCCAGCTCCCGGCCCCGGCCCATGAGGGTCAACTTCCGCGCGGGGCGACCGCAGCGCGCCTCGATCGCCCTCCGGAGATCGCGGATCGTCTGGGATCCCGTCGTCCGGACCGGCATGCACTCCCCGTCGGAGAACGAGACGAAGACCTCGAACGACGGCGGGTCGAGGGTAGCGGCCTCGTCCGGTCGACCCGCCGAGCCGGCGGCGCGGGCGGCGACGTCGGAGGCGTNCCGCCGACGCCGGCTCGATGTCGGACGACGGGACGATGGGGATCGACGCGACGGCGACGGGGGGGTCGCCGTCGCCGCGCGGTCCGCTGCCGGCGTCGGAGGCGTCGTGGACGTCGGCGGCGGCGTCGGCGTCGTCGCCGGGCGGCGGACCGCTCGCGCTCCTCCCGCCGTCGCGCTTCGGTTGGCGCCGAGCGGACGCGCCCTTGGCGCCGCCGCGGCGGCGGCGGCCCATGGGTCGGCGTCCGGCGGCGACGAGGGCGATATATGCGAGGGGGCGGGGCCGCGGGGGCGGGGCGAGGGGTCGCGCCGGCAAATAATAATTGTTGGCGCGACGGCAATGATTCAAGACAACACATTTTGGGGTCACATTTTTCATGTGGTCTTCATTCAGACTCACTTGGTTTCGTGTGAGAATTGTACGTGAAGTTGACTACACAGGCACATCGAATACACAACCCCACATGTGCTATTCCCCTTGTCAACACTTTTAGCTACTAGGGGTGTCCCTTTACTACAATAAGTGCACCATTTTTAGCGGGCGAAGTAAATACTTACTGTGTTTCATATGAGTATTACGTATTATTGAATTAATGGCGATATGCCCGCTAAAATAATCCCTACTATATAAACTCGGCTCGCTCGCCTCGCTTCCTCCTCCCTCCATCCTCCCTCCTCCCTCCTCCTACTCGGGTTGACGCATCGTTATGATCGTTGGTCCGATCAGGGCGGATCGTCTCTCTTTGAATGAAGGTCGTCACAACTTTTTGAAGCTCTTTGAAGCACAAGTGGAAGGATTCTTTGGCCCCTCGGGACAAAAGCGCAGGATCTCAGAATATTAGCCCATAATTTCGTTGGGCTGGGTGCGCGCGGCGGTCGCCTTTGCTCCAGGATCTCGAGCTCGAACCAGCCCCGAACAGCTGATTTCGATATCAAATATAAGCGATGCCGCCCAGGTCCCTTTCGCAACGCCGAAAAACAAGTCATGTGGCTGGGCCGCTGCAAGCTACTGTGCTAATTGCAGTCTTTTGGTATGGGCTGGCATCGTTCCAGCAGTTGTCTCCGAGCAGTTATGTGAATGTTGATCCCGTTGAACGCAGTTTGCCTTCGTCTTCGACAAGAAGAGAGTGCAATTCGAAAAAATCCGTGTCGGCTTCCCTGATCCTTTTTGGTGTACCGAAATCCTTTTCGGCTATCTACAAGTCCTACATTGCAAACATTGTCGAAAGGAACTCACACGTCGAGTTTGCAGCTTACGTTCACCTGTACTCTGACATAAGGAGTGTAAACAATCCTCGGAATGGGGAACTGAATGCATCAGTCGAGACTGTTGATGATGTACAAACAATACTGGATAGCTACTACGTCCCGTCAAAAATAGTGCTCTCGTCACAAAATGAATATGATAACGTGCTTCTTCGATGGTGAGAACATTATTTCAATCGATTTTGGCTGTTTTGAGCTCCTTTTAATTCCGATGGTAAACCCATCTTCTCTCTTTGTATCCTGAGCAGGCTTGGGAATGATACCATTTATGACTATAATGAACAAACAACGAGGAATATATTTCGGCAAGGAAACTCGATGTGGCAAGCCTACCATACTGCCAGGGAGGACCAGTCAGGGGACAGCAATCTACCTACAGCTAGCATGAAGAATCGCTGCAACCAACCAATGATTTTCCTCTTTTTGAGGTCAGATACACTGCTTTTAAGCCCGATAGATATATTTGACATGGAAAGCAACGATATCTATCTGCCAACTTGGCAGACATGGGTACCAGTGACGTATATCGATCGATTTGCCCTGGCTGGGTCACTTGCTGCTTACCACTATGCTTCAGCAAAAGCGGCTGGGTTCAAAGAAATATACCTTGAGGCTAAAAGAAACAATGAGCGATCGAGTACCCCAGAACGGATGCTTAAAATTTGGCTCGATAGGTTTGATCTAAAGGTACGGCAGCTCCCGAATTGGGCAAAGCTATTACGCATTAGAGCTGGGGGTATCATTAATGGGCGTGATAGAAATGAGTTTGGCATAAAAGAAAAGACAATCCATGAGTTCAAATTTGTGTGGACCCCACTGCATGTGATGACGCAAAAAGATGTCATAAGTTGCGAGGCCCAATCTTCATTACTTCGGAGGCACAACTTGTTGGAAATTCCTTATGGAAATAATTGTTCGCTTACTAATTAAAACTTGATCTCAGTTGGTTTTGTCTTCTTTGCACGAACACATGTGACAACAATTGTTTCAAGTTCAAAATGGGTTTGGTGAACTTTGTTCATTTGTGTGCACAATGTTGATTTTCAAATCTCGGACATTGAGAGTTAGATGCATGCACTAGGTAGATCCTACACTGACACACTTACCTACTCCTTACTCATGATGTGAAACATGTACTAGTTGAATCACATGCACTATCAAAAAACGAAGCAAAAAAACTCACTTGCTTGCCCAGATGCAAGGACAAATAACTAAGTCATCAAGGGTGCAGACAGATTGCCTCGACTGTAGGAATCGCTAAATTTTGCAAAAATATGGCATAGCGTTGGGTGTGCCAATTAATTCACAATACTTTTAGGCATTCCACCATTTGCAGCTAATTGCGCATCATAGCAAAGGATGGCAAGATTTTGAGTGCCCGGATAATGGGAGCATGCACATGTGATATTCCATGGAAGGGGTGTGGTGTTTTTAGGCAGAAATCAGTACTTTTCAGGGCTACTGCCTTGTTAATACAAGTAGCCGAGAAAGCTCCTTTTGACTTCAATGGAGGGGTTGTGGTTTAATTGAGAAAGAGACCAGTATTTTTCACATCATTACATCTCAACAAAAACGGTGGTTTCTATCTCTATAAAATCATCCCGCTTCTATCAAATTACTACGCACCTAGTGATAATTGTTCAAATGATAGATAATACAACCAAACATTATTTTGTCTCTTTGTTGACAACTAATCAATACAGTTTGTGAGAAACTGGTCTTGGCCATTATTGAGTCAAGGCCACCCTCCCGGTCAGCCTAGCAAAAGGTCACTTTGGGTCGAAAATTTGTCGGATAATTACGCGAAGACTACCAAAAGAATCCTCGTGACACAGCACATTTGAATCCGTTTTGCACCTTGTACAAAATCTGCTTTTTGAAAATCCAATTGTTGTACAAAATCTGCTTTTTGAAAATACAATTGTTCGCGTAGGAATTAGTATAGTAGGCTGTGCAATGCCTTCGGTGAAGGGCTANATAGATGTTATGTAATGTAATCCAGAGAAATTATAAGACTTAACTGGTATAGAGAATGAGATAAGAATGAATCGAATGATGCTACCAAAAACTCTATATGACACTTGTAGATACTGTAGATCTCTGTAGATGTCTTAGAAACCTTGTTATACACGTGCACTGGAGTGGGTGACGCAGTGCTGACGTGTCGCCCGTATCGGAGAGGGCCAGTCGCCGAAACGGTTAACCTGCTCATACTCTCTCGCATACAACAGAAGATGGCGACGGAAATGCGAGCGCGTTGTGCTCTCCACTTTTCCTCGCATGTTTGCAATACCAAGTCATAGAACTAAGCTTCGTACGAGTATGAAAAAGCATACTTGTTCTATGGCATTGCACTCTTCCCCTCTGTGATGTATGACGAGGCATACAGAGAGCACAGTGTCCCACTAGACAATCGGCGATAGGCAAAACGCGTATATACAGTCAAAACCCTATCTTATGATACGTACGAGAGCGTACGATCATCATCGCCAAGGAATAAGGCGGATCGTTATTCACTACAAAGGGGTTAACCTTCTCGAAACAGGATTACTCGTCTGATATTGATGCGCTCTCTGTGACACGTGGACGACATTCAATTGTGATTGTACCGTTCGTGTGTACTTGTTTAATTGTGAAGGGGCCAGCTGTCTGTTCACCCATTTTTGTCGGAGCGTGTAATTTTTTTAAGTATTTTTTTTATTCACAGCATAATCGTAACGTCTGCGTTTGCGATTCTCATGCATCAGATTCGTGTTAACCATTTGTTCTCTTGTTTTTGTTATTTCTTGCCAAATCTGCAATTAGGGGTATATTTAAAAACTTGTTCCTATTGAAAACAAGACTTCCGGGACTTCCTCCTAGGGTAGTATGGATGCTTGAGTCAACTTGAGTGCAGCGCGTGCATAGCAATAGAGAGAACTTCGTCTATTAATGATTTGCCACTTCCCACGTCTTTTGGGGGATTTTCGTGTAATAGTGTACATAGGATATTACCTACTGTTTGGTGCATTCGCTCACAAATAGCATTTGCTTGCGGGTTTCGACTAGTAGTCGGCACATCTTTAATGTGGG
>JALLPA010001260.1:0-11364 GCA_036939895.1 Thalassiosira exigua
TTGAGTGACGTCCCATGGACGGCACTGTTCGTACCCGCCGTAGCGGGTTTAGCAGGAGAAGCCATGACGACGGCGGCGACAGCCCGAAGAAGTCATCACTGTCATCATTGCGGATTGTTCGTGAACATCACAACTTCCATGGCTTCGGACGCCGGTCAGCCTTGTCTTTGGGCTTTTCCATGCTGGCTTTCTTTGGAATAATGCAGTCATGTGTCTTCTGGTCCAATCTTACCGCTGTTGGACACGAAGACAAACCAGTCACACACAAAAACGAAGCTTGTGAAGCACATCGCATGCCATCCTGGGAGTGGCACAAGACGGACGGGGAACACAAAACAACGAAGAAGCTATTAGTTGCTCAGTTTGTTGGCTACGGAAAATATGCCAAGCTGATGGAGTTGACATCGTCCATCAACAAGCTCTATGCAAAAATGTGGAATGCCGACTATGTGCTTGTCCGGGGGACAACTTTGGTGGTGGAACATGATGGAGGGTGTGAACCGACCCCACATCGGGCCACTTTTGATAAATTAGGACTGCTGCGACTTGGCCTAGACAAGAAGGACATGTACGATCAACTCCTTCTGCTGGACGCTGATGCTATGATGTATGATTTGGATTTTGATGTGACAACAATGGTGAAGGAAGATGACATACTCGTGGCACAAAGAGGTGTGCTATCAATCACTAGTGTTCATACTTGGAAAATCAATATTGGAATCGTCTTGTGGAACCTCCATCATCCAAAGATCCAGGCTGTCTACGATGAGTGGTACTCATTGTCACTTGCAGGGCTCCAGAAGGGCAAGGCCCATGGTGACCAGCACTATTTACATGCAGTTCTTCGACGAGATAACAGAGAAAACAACATTCGGGCAGTTGAGAAAGAGTTCCTATACAGACGAGGGACGATAGCCAAACATTTCACGCGTCGACGAGGCAATGGCGAAAGAAACATCACTAGGATTGATGAACGAGAAAATGACATTGAAAATGTTATCAAGGATATTTGCGATAACTTTCCCAATGATTGCAAGAGAATTGCCCACGTTTGCTTAGAAAACACAGGCACCTGGGCGAAACACAAGGCCTCGTTGTATCTTGCTCTGAAAACGCGTTTCCAAAAACATTGAAAATCAATTAAGTTTCGCCAAAACTTCTTGTAACATTAAAACTTATTATGTAAGAAGGAACATATCTTGTTGTAGGTCAAGTAAAATAGTGTACTTATATCCCACATGCTTCGATACTTGAATGACATTATTGGCGACATTTTCGGGATATTTAAATGCCACCATTGGATTCAGCGCCCTCGATTTGCCCTACCAGCATACTATCTGTACTTCTCTCCGCTGGAAAGTGCCGACCCATAGCTCGTTTCGGCCATGGTGTGCCGGCGTCGAAAATACCCAGCGTACTTAATTCACAATCTTGTTGAGGCTGGGGCTATTCTCAATCATCTTTGTTCCCGCAAGAGCTAAGTTGTGAGACTTGCACGATATTCTGGTCTTGTGCTCACTTAGGTTTCCAATTCTCCTCATCACCGCAGCACTGTCATTCAAGTTGTTATTGATGAACTCGTCGTAGTCTTTGTCGTAGTATTCATAAGTCTTGCAGAAGAAGTTGAGATGAGCCTCTGCATTGAAAGAAATCGATTGTTCCACTTCTTCATCGTCAGATTCACTATCCTCCGCAACGGGTGGCAAGGGTGCAACTGTCAGCAATCGATTTTCTTTGGTCTCCTTCTCGACCTGAACAAGTTTGTTGTTTTCATCTTTATCTTCCACAATTCTCTTCCACATGAACGAGCAAATTACTGCAACAAGATGTAATCCCCCAACTGCCATGCTGTCCGATGTGTTTTGCCCAGCAGGAGAAGTTGCCATCCTCCCTGCAAGCTTCTTCGCACAGATTACCACAAGATGCAACATAGTACCAAGCACTGTTTGGGGGTCACTTACGTAGGGGTACCGAACAAAAGACCTTTCGATCGGACACCTCACGTCCTCAAACAGCATGTTCTTAAACACAATCTTTGAGATCCACATGTGGAGAGAAAGCACTTCTTTTGAGTGTATAAACTCAGCAAAGAGGGTTTGCTGTGAGAAGAAAGTGCTTCCCCTGCCCTCCTTCAGTGACTTCTCCTTCTCCCCTTTCTTTTCATCTTCTTTGTGTTGCTGCACAAGAACAGCAAGGGCAACCTCATTCCAGATGCATGACCTGAAATGATTGTCAAAGTTCACATATCAGTGGGACTTTAACTGCACCTTGACATACTTGGGGGATCCATCTGAGTACTGACAATGTGGGCAAGTAACCCGGACCATCTTGGCATTGAGAGGATGCTTGGATGATATATCCTTGTTTTCATAATAGTCCACAATCATGCGCAGGCCGACCAGCTCTTTGTCCTTTGGAATGTCCTTCAACAATCCGCAATTTTATCATGGGACAAATCACTGGTGCCCTTCTGGACCAGTTTGTCAACATTCCATTTTGACATTGTTGATGTCCACAGTCTCGCTGGGGCAAGCCCAATCTGCGAAAAAGTGAGGGAATACGAAATAATGAGGGCCTAGGACTTGCGAAGGCAAACCGGAGCAATACGGAACGAAATAGAATAAACCAGAACACATCGGAGCAGTGTGGATTAATACATAATCAACTGGAACGCTGCGGATCGCAGCGGATCGATCGTAATCAAGAAAAATAACGTAAGAGCGGTCACGGCGCGTCAAAGGAACGTACCATAACTAAGTACCGCCCGCCCGCCTAGTACCACCCGCCCACATGCGACGTCTCGATCAATCCAGCAGCGCGTGAGGTAAGCCCTACCCCCGAAAGCGACCACAACAAAAACGACCGCTACGAAAGCGACCGGCTCCCTCTCACTAGAAGGGCAGTGCCTGATGCAGCCCGCATTTGCTCCCCCGCGGAGACGGACGGGCGGGGAGTCTGGCGTGGCAAGTGGCTTGGGGAATGGGTGGATGAGAGCAGTCCTTGGAATCATACTGTAAATTCATGTTTTTGTTCTTATAAGTTATTCTACATTATTTTTAATCTCGTTCAAATGCCGACCTCCAACGAGCCTATGAAATTGACAATTAATTGGCCTCGGCAGGACCAATTGTTACCTATCAACAACGCCCATCAATTATTGATAGATTGAAAATAATTGAAAATAATTTATTTGCCAATTCAATTATCTGGGGTTATGGTACTTATCTCGCCCCCACATTTGTCCTGATAGCACGACAACCAAAAATGCCCCCAGACACTGCCGGTGCATCCCAGCTGTTGCCCAGGTTGTGCAGAACAGAATGGCAGCAGCAACGCGAGCAGATTTTGTTGGTGGGGCGAGAACGACCCGTTGCGCTGCAACGCGACATGATCGACACCATGAAAACCCACCGCGTCTGTACCACACACGATATGTCATAAAGATAGAGGCCTTCCCAATGGTGCCGGCAATTGGCTTGCCTTCATTGACCTCCTGGTGAGGTCCGATGCAATGGGCGTTGCTGGAGACGCAGTTGGGGCGCCTCTGAAAGGAGTCAAAGCACCCCCATCATCGTATTTTTTTGCCACGCCGAAACTGGTTGTGCATCGGCCCACTTCCGCCACACCCATAGAATAAAGATAAAATTACACTAGCTATTTTGGACCATAGTGGGCGTGATTACTACATATTACTAGCTATTAAAATGCATTAGTCTCGGTGCAATGTCGCCCTTTCCGCTTGCTGCGGAGGGAAGGGGGGAGAAATTGCCGCATTGGTCATGACGGGCTCTTTTGCGCCCCAGACCACCAGACCCTCGGCAAATAAGGCATCCCCTAGATGTCAGTGAAGTCGGATATCGAATTTATGCAGCAGCGTTGAGGAGGAACCTGCAGGGACGATGCTCGATCTAGTAGTGTTTTCTTGACGTCCGCCATGGTCGGGTTGGGTTGTGGTTGTGGTCGGGATTTGCGAGGTCTGTATTGTTTTATTTGTCTGAGTATCTTACTAGATAAAATACGAGGTCTGGATAAATATTGCGGAAATCGAAAGTACGCCTGACGTACTTATGGTCTGACTTAGAAAGAGATAAAAGGTATGATAATTTGACAATGCAACTACTTCTGAAAACACAATATATCCTTGGAAACGGCCCTGAAAACATAAGGTGTCTTGATTTTGAAAACGCAGAGGTTGTATTTTCTAAGCCCTTGAATAGTTATATCAAAGATATTTAGCAAACGAGCAGCTAACAGAAGTTTACTGTCAAACAAATGCACATCTTCTTGCGCACTATTCAACTTTGTAATTGTAGAACGCATTACTTTCTCCATGTGCATTCTCTTCCTCCTCCTCCCCTCGTGTTTTCATTGTTGTCGCCATACATCTCTTCCTCCGTATCAGTATCAACATCATGTTCCCATTGCTAACTGTGAGGGGGTAGGTGCAAGACAGCGGCACCAACATCATCAATACACCATTTTCTTGACTGATGTTGGATTCCATCGCTTTTTATTACGTTGTTTGTGGATCTGGGGCTTGTGGATGAATAAGATTGGCAATAAACACCAATGTTTTGGTTCCTTTACAAAAAATGACAGCAGTCTGGTTAGAATGCCCACACCAGCCGCAGGCGAGATTTTTCAGCGGCAGCATCAGACAGTCGCGTGCCGGGGTAGGGCCCACGGCATGCGCAAGGACAAGAAACTCTGATACTGGAAACGGCCTGGTAAGCGATCTAGTTTGTGATTAATTCTCGCTAAAAAGTGTCAGAACAACTCGGCTACTATTTCCTACGTACGTGAATCAAAATAACCTAGCCGAAACTTACTTGGATTTCAAAATTTGAAAATAACCTAGCCGAAACTTACTTGGACTTCAAAATTTGAAAATAACCTAGCCAAAAGTGACCTGGATTTCAAAATTAATTTCGTACTAATTCCCACGCTATTGTACGTCGACTTCATTTTCATTTTCGGAACAAACGAACGAACCAACCAACAACAAACGACGATTGTTTCAAGGCGCACACAAAGCCAACGAACATTATGCATAACGACGACCGACGACATCCGATTGATGGCGATGGCAAAGTCAACCTTACCGCCCACGTCGCCGCTGCCGCCGCCACGGCCACAACAACCAGTCCATGCAAGTCCATCGCCGCCACCGCCACCAGCCACATCAACGCGCCGTCCACCGGCCAGCCTGACGGACATTCCATCATCCGCCCCACCTCATCCTGTCCGTCCCTTCGGCCCAACCTTCCCACTTGCTGTGCGTCGTGCACCCTGCCTGTGCCAGAATCGCAGTCCAGCTTCTAGCAGGATCCCAGAGCCGCCCAGTCCGTCCCGCCGCCATGTCGCCCGTCGCCATACGCTGCCGTCACCATCGCCTGCCTTTGTCACTCGCAACCAAGCCCGCCGCCCGCCGCCCGTCTCCACGTCCAACACATTGCTCGCGCCACCGCCGTCCGCACCCTTCCAGTTCCAAGTCACCATCTACAGCCGCTTTCCCGACGCGGCCAAGTGCGGGTGCTCTATGGGCACTTGCCTGGTTGATGGCCCCAATATGCCACACTACCTTCCCCTGCACGAGACCCGCCTGGCCACATCACCGAGGCACGGTGGCCTCATACACTATGCTGGGTGGCTCAAGTGGCCTTGCGTGGAGTTGACCATGCATGCGCAGAAGTCGAAGGTCAGGGTGAGAAGGCCGCGAACATGAGGTTGACAATGCACTCAATTGTTAACTATTTTATTTCTGTCACCCTTAACCTCAGCGCCTTCGTTGCTTCTCCAGTCGGTTCATCCGAGCTCTTATCAACCTCTTGGTCAGGATTGGCCTCGAAAGCTTCAAATTAGGGATGGAGGGGAAGATAATACAAATCATGGTGGTCACTGAAATACGCGACAATCAACTAGCGGAGGTAGGATAATGGCAGTTCAATCCGCGAGTACCGGAGTGGAAGATGCAGGCAGTGGCAGTGGAACTTGGGCGGCTCATTATTTTTTGATCAGATACTGGGTTAACTTACCAGTATCTCTTGGGCATCATTAATGTTGCCTCCTCCTCCTCCTCCTCCTCCTTCTTGTAAGACCATGTGGAATTGTGGAATCCGGTCCGTCCACAAGTCACAAACAATCACACTCGACCACGCACGATCACACGTGACCACGCATGATCACAAGTGACCACACACGATCACATGTGACCACGCACGATCACAAGTGACCACGTACAATCACACGTGATCACGCAAAATCACACGTGACCACACGTCATCACACGTGATCTACACCATCACACGTGACCACACGTCATCACATGGGATCATGCGCAATCACGTGGGGGCTGAATTGTCGCTATGACGTCATTAATGACACATGTCATATTCGCACGTCAACAATATTGGCATTGCATGACGTGAACGTGATAGTTACCATGCGCGTGTTAGACCACAGGCACACGTGGGGGTATAAAAGAACCATGCACCGCATCACAAATGCAAGTTTTTTTCCGCCAAACAATCGAATAAATGTTCTGAATGCTGGGGTGCATGTGACACAATATTAACCCCAGCATTCAGAACATATGCACCCCAGCATTCGGAACATTTTTGGTTCTCAACGCTCGCGCCACTCCATCCGTGCGAAACACATCCGATCACAAACACGCATGCGCACGCACGTATGGTAGTTATGTACCTTAGTTACGTAGGTACGCGATTCATGATAATACTAGTACAGAGGAGTGGTATGTCATATCTTACGTAGGTATGGTATGCATTATCGCTCGGCCTTCCGCCGCTCGCCTAACAATAGAATTCGAACGCAACAGTTGCAAGATTCAGAATAACTACCGAATATTTCTACTTCAACGCGGGGGGGGGTGAGCCCCCCCCCCCCAAGTACTATAATTTCCCTCCTCCCCCTTCTGCACTACATATTTCAGTTTCCCCCCTCTATTGTATCCCAATCAAGAGAAGAGATGCCAGTATCTGCGGGCAGTGTGCTGCCATCTAGTTAATAAAAATCTTCTTTCCCTCAGCTTCAGTGGATCCAAAAATTCTGCCATGGTATGTTTCTACACTGCTGAGTCACGGTAGAACGTAACCAAGCTTCAAATATTCTTTTCTAAAAGCATATTCTTCCCTCCCCCACCACTCAAAGCTTACGTACCCGTGGGTACGGTATCTCATGAGTGGGAGAGGGGCTCAGCCCACTAGGCAGGTTGCGCCACTTTGCCCATAACTGCCAGCAAAAGCCTGCTATGTTCTGTATCAGGACGAACTGCATTCAGAAAAATTAGGATTATTTTCAGTCCCACAATCCAGTCCCATCTACAGCTGATGTTGTTGCCTCACATTCCTGGACTGCATGTATGTGCGCGCACTAGCTTTCGCCGTGCAAAAGAGCTAGAGGGCAGTGGCAATTTCCAAATCGATATCGATTTACGATTTAAGCAGTATGCTTGACTAATTAAATACAGCTTACTGTTGTTACAGGAATCTGTGCCAACTGAAATTCTCTCCAACGAGTTCTAGTGGATTCGATCACTTCATCCTGAAAAATATTGGTCTGCGTCCGCCAAATGACTGATTGGCGAGAGCGACTGGGATTTCATAACGAGTCGCGCTTGAACACTTGTTCATTATTTCTCGCCAAATGGCCGAGGTTGGCAGTCTGCAAATCGAATTTCATCACACAGTTTCAAATCATGTGAACTCGCTCACAAAGCCGTTGAGTTTGCGTTGAGTACCGTTTAGGAGACAGAAGCTTGTGCAACCAAACATTGCACACACGTGCAGTCCAGGAATCTGAGGCAACGACACCGGCCAAGTCAGACTCTTCTTGATGGAATTTTCCATTCTTTGAGCTTCTTAATCACCGTCTACGATGAAGTTTCTACAGTTGTCTTGTTAAATATGTCCTCAGGATCATTAAGTGGCATCTCTTCAGTCCAGCGATGCCACGTGGAGTGACCCAATGCGCCTTCAAAACCTAAAAGGGAAGTCTACTGAGAGATCAGGCGTATAAAGTGACCACCCACCTGAAGCGGTGAACACGGGAACACTCTACTGGGGTTCGAGATTTCGGCCGTTTAAAATTAATTCAAAAATCAAAATTGTGAATTCTTCGTTCACCGATCGAAGCTTCCCGGGTTCGAAACGGAGATCCCACATGCTATTTGCCACACAAAGAAGCAAAAATGAAAACCTTCGTCATTTTGATTGTTAAAAGTTTGAAACTCAAACTGTGCCAGCCAACAACCATGCAACTTGTAAAGAATCCACAATACCACTGATGACGTCAGACCGCCGCGCGCATTGCTGGTCATTGTTATCACCCGTTGCCAACGCCGACGCCGACGCCGATGCCGATGCAGATCGTCGTCGTCGTTCCTTCTGTTTTACCACTCTGCACTCCTCAGCATCAGCATCTCCTTCAACTTCGTCTTTGCCTTCTCTCTTCGATCGCCGCTCCCGTTGTCATCGTCGCTTCCTTGTTGCTGTCTCCCTTGCCTTCCTCGTTACCTCTGTCTCCTGCCTTTGCCATTTTTCATGTTGCGGTCACCTTTGTTTTTTGACGAATTTGCTTTTCGACATCCGATATGACGCCTTCGCTCTTGCCTTGGAACATTGTCACCGCCTTATTTCTTCATCTTTCCCCTATGCAGACGCTTTCATCTTCCTCGTCCCCTGCCTTGTTGCCTCCACCTTTGTCCTTTGCCAAGGATTTTACGTGCGCCTTACTCGCAGCTGGTGCCTTCTTGCTTTACTGTCAGCATGTACCCCAACAACCCCGCGAAGGATGATGTGCTTCCGCCTGCTTCTGGTAAGTCTGTCTTGTGGATTGATGCTGTGTTTCTCATCTCCACTTTCACCTTTTGATCTGTTTGGTTCATCGAATCGGTGGAAAAGAATCCTCGACCCCCTTTTCCCTCCAATCCCCCTCACGATTAACGAGAAATGAGGAGGGGGGGGGAAGTTGGGGGTTTGTTTGTGTCAAGGGAGTGTGGCTGTTTTCTGCAACAACGTGAGATACGAAATAGCGATGAGGCAGGGCCTGAGACAATAACAATATGAGCTGTGGAAAAGAAGCCAATGGCATTGGAACTAAGCCAAAGGGCTTCCAATGAAAGTTTAGTAGCAAAAGGCATAGAGAGCAATTGGTGAAAGAGAAGGAGTACAAATGAGTGTGGTAATTGATTTCCGATATGGGGGGGGTGCAGGAAGATCAGTGATAGACTCAACAACCAGCCGGTCTGAACGCAGAGGGAAAGAATACGTAAGGGAGTGAGGAAAGCAAACTGTGCAGTGCAATGCCCTTGTGATGGCATGACACTGCACTCTCTCTTTTTGCTCCCATTTGTCTGCATCTAGAGGCACCTCTCAGATAAATTAACTAGGGCCAAATTTATTGCTGCTTCACCTCTGCACTTCCCCTTTACATTAGCTTCTCTTGAAGATCTTCATTTGAAGTTACTTCATGACATACATCAGGAGAAGTCTGTTCATATTTTACTGCACTTTCAGAGGCAAACGCGATGGCATTTGGACTTTGTTCTTGAATTTTGAAATAATTCTTTCAGTTTCAATAAGAGGTACTTTGCTATCATACTCTTAAGCAAGGCGTGTCATGACATTACAAATCACCTGCAAGGGCATATTTTACTTGCGTTTTGTGTTACTAGTGCATCCTCCTTTTGAAAAATACGGCCCCTACAAATTGCTAATTACGTATGAATGGGGCACTCCTGCGATTTCTTTGCAATACCAATGTAAGTACTCACGTCATTGGTGTAAGTCCCAACTGGGTCGCCGAAGATCTTATCCAGCTAATCCTATGACCTACCTTCTGACTCATGATGACATAGGTTGAAACTGGGTACATATATAAGGCTCCAGAGAGAGATAGAGAGAGACTCAAAATAGGGATGGGTCCCACTAAAATGATCATGTGAATGTGTAGTATTGTTAATTCCCTATTTAGAGGTGTGCATTTACACAGGCGCGTCATTGGTGTCAGTCACAACTGGGGCACCATTTGTCTTATCTGCCTATATTCTGCTTTTATTCAAATTTATTGGTGATCATGTGATATATGGCACAACTTATACTCATCTCAGGTCCTTGTCCCAACAATAAGACAAGGCATCTCTAACACATCAGGCAACTCGAGCACCTTCCTGACATTTAAATATTTTCCACAACGCCTCAGCATGTTGCCAATCACATCACGAAAGGAAAGGTAACGCCTATGGTTTATGTCCCGCCATCCCTATATTCCTCTTTCTCATCAAAATGCATAACGTCCATCCATTCACCACTACCTGAAAAAATGCTAAATTGACAGCGTGAAGTTGCTTTACCAAACACATGCCTGTAGATCCTCTAGAGTATGCAATTTTATTTTTTGTCATGTTAGTTTTTAATTTTGTTAGCAATATTGTTCGGAAGGCTCGACATTTGCACTTGTACCATTTGGCAAGCGATCGACAATAAAAAAAACTGGAAAGCCATTTTCTGGCTATTGGTTCATGATCAAAATAGGCTTAATGACAGTATAGCTAACAACCCAAATATCACAAAAAATTGATAATGACTGTCCGGTCATTGTGTGGGTCATTGTTAGGTATTTTTAGCATACATGTTGACTATCCCTTATTCAATGTGGGACCTAGTATTTAAACAGGTGAATCTGTCCTAAGTACGATCACAAGATCTGCTACTCTGTTAGCTATTTTTTACCAAGTCAGTAGGAATTCATACAATTCAAGCTTACGTACAATATCAGGGGGAACAGTTTCATTCAACGCAGATTTGTAGTATCAAGTTACCTACCATTTTAAGCTAGTCCTACTACACGTATGTACATTCAAACCGTTGGCTACAATTGAGCAGCATTGCCGACGCTGATAAATAAACTCACTGTCTTATTGAATCACCTTATGATGGGCAGACAAAAACAGAGGAGGAGGCCAAAGACTTCATCAATGAGAATCGGAGGAGGTGCTTCTGATGACGCTAAGACTGGCCAACAGGGGTGCTAGATGCATTGGCCGCATAGAGCCTCCACATTTGCCCCCCCCTCTCCCCCAACACAAAATGAAAAACAATTACCACCTTTTCTAAATGACTCAATGGGTCCTAGTAATGGCATTCAGACTCAAAATCCATTCCACCCAATCTACTCCTCTATTCAGAGCTGATAAGAATCATAACCTCACTGTTGCAAAGTACTCTCTATGACCAGGAAAAGATGCCAAGGACCGAGGACGGCAACGTTGCCATCATAATAAATAACAAAATTCTGCCCAGCCGCGCCGGACTCCCTTCAATTTAGGAACCAGTTGAATTATGT
>JALLPA010001261.1:0-11355 GCA_036939895.1 Thalassiosira exigua
CGCCTGGGGAACGATCTGCGCATGGCCTAGGGCTAGGGAGTGGCGTGCGAGGAGAGGGAAGAGATGGGAGAAGGATCCAGATAACACGGGTGGGTTGTGAGTTATCGCAAAGAGGTTCAGCTGTGTATGAAACTTCTCCTTGTGGGCATGGGGTTTGTCAACACTTGCACATGAATGTCTGAAGACATACTGATGAAGACAACGGAGCTCTCCATTGAGCAACTCCTGTGAAGGCCCATGGCCCATTGTATTGAATTTCTTTTATCTGACTTAGTACAACAGTATGTAGGTCAGGTCACACTACAATAGCAACATCAAATATCAGAATTCAATCGTAAGATATTGTTTAATGTTTATCTACATGTTTTAACTTTAGACAGGCCAATATGATGAACTGAGATATTGCAATGGAACTGGCCTTGCATACGGGCAGTTGTGCAAATCTGATTACAATCGAAGTTGCTATTGTACTTTGTCGTTAGGACTGGAAACATTCGTGCTCTTCAGCAGCAGTCAGGTTGAATTCTCATGTGATGTTGCAACACGCACGAGAAACAACAGTGATTTTCCCCCCTTTCGCATTATATGTACGTAGTGCTCTCAAAAGGCGTTTGTCCGTACGATACAAAAATAATTCGAAATAATGAAGTCATTTATTTTTCACGACAGCATCTCCTTCTATGGGTCTCGGATCGCAACCACATTCTACTCCGCAGTCTTAAAATGCCACGCATCATAGATCACAGCCGTTGATTCCTGAAAAAAGACACATATGGATCTTCCAGTTATATAACATATCTATACCTCCTTGCTTTGCTTTTTCGCACACTGATACTCCTTGTTTGTTACCACATAGTTGAACAAAGTAGAACCCAGATGATTAGCCATGTGCTTCTCTAAGAAATATGGTGCGTTCGTGTCGTTAGGATCACCAAACGTACAAAGGTTGATTGCATAAAGTGCTCCCATAGCTAACTTTGTCCCAAGGCTAGCATCGCCCCGGAAGAAGCCAACCACAAATGGAAGGGTGCCGATGAGAAAAAAGACTGCGGCAAGATTGATGACCACGGGCTCCCTCTCCTGTAGCATGTGCCACAATGCATCGAAGATAACACTGAGAACATATGAAACGGTGATCATTATGTTCATCGATTTGCATGAGAGCATTCGAGGTGTAACAAGGGCCGATTGGATGACATTCGAGAGTACGAATGCGGTAGGCCAATGAGAGATTAGCTCCATTGTTGATGATGATCACCGCTCTATGCTTGATGACTATGTTGCGAACACCGCGCTGCTGCTTCTAGATGATCTCTATGCTCAAACGATCCCGCCGCCGCGCGTTAAGGGATGACAGTAAGTTTGTAGAGTAGCTGTTTGTACTTAGTACAATGAAATGAAAATGAACAGCACGTGGTACGATATCGTGCATCTCTTGTGTTCAGTTGGGAATCGATCGCATCGAGATTCAGTACCTACCATACCTACCTAGGATTCAGTGCCCCGCCCTGTCGAGATTGGTCTGAGATTGTTGGTTGTTGTTGCATCCTGTTTGTTGCGCACGCGTTGCTATGTAAAAAACGAACACCGTCCAGCGCGCGAACAGGATCGTCATCCACGAACAGGTAGGTATCCTCAGGTATCTACGAACCCGGTAGATAGAAGCTGCGGGTCGGAGCGGACGCAAGACTATCGATTGGGGTGTTGGGTGACGACTATCTATCGTTGCGTCTTCCGTGACGTCGCGTCTTGATGATTGCTGACGCCGCAAGGAGTTCCCATTGCGTGCCCCGCCCCAGAGGACAATATCATGTCCCTTCATGTCTCTTCATGTCTCTCGACGGTAGACGCAGATCTGGCTTGGAGCCAGATGCAAGCATACCGCTTACCTCCTTACTTACGCGTAGCGCTCTACGAGGCTACACGATCCACGCTACACGTGGAGCTCCCCCGAGCGAGCTCCCGAAGCCGTCCACCCGTCGTCCGTCCCTTTCGCTCTCCTCGCAGAGCAAGGATCGAGCACGCACGGCAAGCACGAGACCCCGACAGCACGGGCTCTCCTCACTTCTCCGTGAGCCCTTCCTTCGTCACGAGACGTGGAATCGCCTCCGCCAGCAGCGAGGCCATCCTCCGCTCCGTTCGACGGCTTTTTTGAGTTCTTCTAGGGACCATGGGTAAGTCCGGTGATAGGGGGTTTACTTGGGCGCGCGACGACGCCCAGCGCCAGCACGTGTGAGCGCAACGGGTGGCTGGTTTCACCCGTTGGTCGCTCGCTGGCGGGCCTCGTTCGTTCGACCGAGCCCCTTCGCCGATGAGAGCTCCTCGCCGGCTAGGACCGCGCTCCCCCCCGGGGATACGAGCGCGCGCTCCCACGCCTTGCACCCGCGTCGGACCCTCGCCTTCCCCTACGGGGACTGCGCGCAGGGCTCCGAGGCCTCTCCCTTCCGGGGAGAGGCCGCGCCACGCGCCGCGACTCGCGCGACGAGCTCGCACTCGCACCACCGAGGCCAACGCCCCGTCCCGACCAAGGGATCGCGGGCTCGCGCCGCCGGTACCACCCAAGCTTCGCCCCCGCGTCGGGCCCTCGCCTTCCCCTTTGGGGACTGCGCGCAGGGCGCCGAGGCTGGAGAGGCTGCGTCATGCGCCGCGACGCGCGACGAGCTCTCGACGCAGCGTGCACGCCCCGTCCGACCAATGGATCGCGGGCTCGCGCTGCCGTCCCCCTCGCAGGCTGAGGTACGCGTCCACCCCTTCGCGGGAGCCGACCGCTCGCTTCTCCCCACTCCGTCCCGAGCCAGGCCAGGGCCCTCGCGCCAACGCCTCCGGCAGGACCAGCCGCGCTCGCTCCCTCGCGGAGCTCGAGCGTGCGACTGCAGCCACGTCCTGCTCGGCGGCCGCGTCCGTGTCGGGGACCTCCTCAGCGGTAGACGACTCTCCGCGAGCGTCTGCGCCCGAGTCCTGCCCAGCAGGACGGCGTCGGGATACGACCGCGGCGGCAACCCTCGGCATTCGCCCGCGACCTCGACCTGCTCGGCGGCCGTGCGCCCGCGACCACGACCTGCTCGGGGGGCCGTGCGCCTGAGACTACGCCTTGCCTGACGGCCGGGCGACAGAGACGAAGCGCGACCCTCGGCGAGCGGCCGCGCCCCTGACTTGCCCTGAGGCCCTGCCGCAGCGGCACTACAGGGCTTGCGTCCGCGTCCCTGTCTTGCTCGACGGCCTCGCGGCCGAGAGCCAGTTTAAAACAACCCGCAAATTGCATTCTCACGACATGCTTTAAATACCCGCCCTTCCTTTTAGCAACCATTTCAGGAAGCGGCTCCACCGCATTGGCCTCCACCCTCAACGGCGATCCAGGAGGCCTCATCGCATCGTCCTTCCCGGCCCCAGCTCCTGATGCTGAAGCCGCCGTCCTCAAGCGGATCTTCAACTCGGGGAAGACGGCGAAGCAGCAACTGGTGGGAAACCACAATATGCACGCAGGGGCGTATGCCGTGTCCAAGCGCACGGACACCCACCCCTTCCAAGTCGCCCCGACCCTCCTGCCGGTGGCAGGGACTCTCGTCGCCGCCGACGGCACGGAGCGCGCAGTCTACGTCGCGACCACCTCCAACATCGCCAGCCGCGCGCTGGCGGTGCTGGTCGACTGCGACTGGATGCACAGCAGCACCCTCCGCATCGTTGACGAAGCGTGGGCGAAGGACGTCCCGGCCACCTGGCCGCGCGGCGATCCCTTCGACAAGACGGCCGCGGGGCTCCCGGCCGCGGTCGCAACCAAGCTCAAGGACCCACCGGCCAAGTACGTCCTCATGGTCTGCCCGAACACCTTCCCCATCAAAGCGGGCGCAGAGCGCGTCTGGCGGGGCAAGGCCGATGACTCCATGGCCGCCGAGTTCGACGACATGGGGAAGCTCGCAGGGTCATGGCTGCGTCTCATGACCGACGCCAGCCGCCGCGACTTCGTCTCGTTCGACGCCGCCCTGCAGACGGCCCTCGTCTCCGCGAAAGCAGCCCTCGGAGGGACCTTTCCCAAGGCGCCAGTCGGCATCGACTTCTCCGCCCGCAATCGAGTCACCTTCGAGTCCGTCCCGGCGGACCTGGACGACACCGACCCCCTCCAGATCGCCATCAACGATTTCCAGGCAAAGCTGCAGCAAGCCGTCAACCGCAACCAACCTCGGCAAGCGCACTCGCCGAACCCCTTCATCACGCCACCGGGCCAGATTCGGGTCGACCAAGACCTGCTCTCCGAGTCTGGCGGAGCGGGCGGAGGCGGTGGCGCGGGAGCGAAGGAGATCACCGGCGACCGCATCGAGGCCAAGCTGCGTCTCTTCTGCGCCGGCCTGACGAAAGATGGCAAGCTCATCCTTTACGAGCTCACCGACTCGGCGAAGGCCGTCATCGCCGCCCTCAAATCGGACCGCGGCGAGGCCTTTACAAACTTGCTCAGCAAGACAAGCACCGACCTCAATGGAACCACCGACTGCGTTAACCGCCAGGCGGCCTGGCCCAATAGTTACCGCTATTTACCGTGAGTACTCTCGCGCGCTGGCGCGAACACTTGAAAACATTTGCACTCACCTGGCCTCCTCGCGCAGCGCCATAGTCGTGCTGTTCCTCGCCGGACGCCTCTCTTTCCAAGCGATTACAGATCTCGAGGCAACCGCCAAAACCACGACGTCCTTCCACTCCGGCTTGCTCCTACCCCACGGACCGGACACCATCGCAGCGGCAAGAGAGCTGGAGCACATGACCGCCCAGCGAGAGCTACAGCTGCTCCTGGACGAGGCCAGCGCAAGGATCTCCCGTGTGAATACGAAGACGGTATGCACCTCCGTCATTCGGGACGAATGGGACGTCGTCGGCGCCTTGGCCAACCTCACCGTCGTGCTGCGCACGCTGGTCGAATTCGACACTGAGAGCGAAGACCCCGAGAACGCTCCTCTGCTCCATGTTCTGGCCCGGAAGCTCGCGCTGGCCCTCACCACGAAGGAATTCAGAGAGGACAAGAACAAGCAGCCGACCAACAACGCCAAGATGAATTACTACGCGTTCAGCCTCTTCGACCGTGTGAGGGTCACTCACAGCAAGCTCCTCCAAGACGAGGACGCGATCAACCACGCGAAACCTGGCTACGGCAGCGCTGACGCCGAGAAGATTGACACGACCCACCCCGTCATGGCCCTGGAGGCCTTCGACGAGGGCCTGCGGCATATCAACGCAGTCTGTGCTGGAGCCAAGACGCTCGAGAGCACCATCATTTTCGAGACCTCCCCCTTTGGACCCGCGGCGGTCGAGGCCGCAGCCCGCAAGAGGAAGAGCGTCCTCTTCGACAGGAGCCCGCCGGAAAAGCCTCCCAAGGCCCCTAAGAAGGGGGGCGACACCCCCAAGGCTGATCGCAACGTGGGCGCCCTCGTCATGGCCGGCCCCGGTATGATGCCTATGCCCAAAGCCTGGCCCGACGGCGAAGAAGGCCTGTGCCCAGGGAAGCTGCGCAACGGTGGGAAAGGCTGCCGCCGCCCGGGATGCCCCCTCAATCACGAGCCCCCGGACAAGTGGTCTCGTCCCATGTTGACGTTGATGAAAGCCCACGTCAGCCACACTCCTGAACTCACCTGGAACCCAGCCGTAGCTAAACCAGAGACCCTAGGCCTCAAGCTTTCTAGCTCTCAGCCCAAGGTAGATAAGGAATGAACACTCTAGTATAAACGACTCTGAGTTACCTCGTCCTTACTTGACTATAATACGTCTGCTCTACTTATTAACAGTGTATACCATTGGTACTCCACGCCAACCTCACGCCGCCAGAGCCAGCACGTCGTACCCTTCGAGCCCGTCCCACCGAGGCGCCTCCCAGCAAGTGCGTACCGGTGGTGTTGCAAACCAAGCTACCGACTGCGCCACCACGCAGCGCCCCCTACGCTCGACCTTCCACGACGAAGCCGGTCAAACCTCAGGTCTCGAAGCAGCCGCAGCACCAGGCAGCCGCACGCGAGCCAGACAAGCCAACCAAAACAAGAGCTCCTGTCACCCTGCACTCGCTCAGCCACAGGCGTTTGGGTCGAGACCCGTTCGCCCCTCCCGGCGTGACGCGGCCGGCCGCTCCCAAGCACGTCGCGGAGGGCCGGGCCATGGCGCCCGCAGGCACCATTCCCAAGCGACATACCAAAACTCCGCCACCGCCGGAGGCGCACGCTCCTCTGCCGAAGCGGGATACCGCGCAGCATAAGCCTGCCAGGCCAGCCAAGGGGCCATCGCCCATGATTGCGCCGCCGCGGGCTAAGGCGGCAGCGGACAGTAAACATGCCGCCCTGAAAGCCTACAATCTCAAATACCGAGGGCTAGCCACGACCAAGGCGACGCCAATGAGTGGTAAGAGTTCATCGTCGAGCGTACCACACTTGTATGAATCCTTGAACCGCACCGTCCACATGCGACGTGTGGACGTGCCAGGATGGAAAGCGTCACTACCGACGCGTGCGCAACTCCGAAAAACGACTTTCGGACGTCCGTCTGTAAGCCATTCCTTCACGCAGGAGGCAGCTTTCGAAACCTGCATGCACCCCATCCTGTTGAGCGGCTATCTCGATCTATATTCTTTCACTGCACTTTGCTGCATAACGCCGATCGTAGCCCACATAGTCAAAATGATAGTACTTTTGTTCGACTACGACTTTACCTGGCTCGCATACGAGGACCCCGACTGGAAGGCCCAAGCGACCGTTCCCCAAAGCCACGCTATGGCCATGCTAGCAGCGCTCTTTCACTATCGCATGCACGCAGCTGACGCCATGCGCTTCCTGGGGGGTACCTTCACAGGGGAGCACCGTGGCATCACCAGCATCATCGAGACCCTCACCTCGCATGATATTGACCCCTGGCTTATAGCCCATTACGTCCGGACCATGACAGTAGGGTTCCCGGCCTACTTTGTTGCAGAAAGCAGTCGTGAGAACACCATGTTGCACTGACGGCAGGGCGGCCATCCCTCCATCAAAAAGTACCTCGTGGAAATGCTCAATACTACTTATGGCAAAAGAGCACCGCAATTGCTTCAACATGCCACTCCCATGCTACATCGCGCGCTATCTGCCACACCTGTTCCTGACGCCCCAGCACGCTCTGGATAAGCCAGGCAAGGCATTACGCCTCATATTTCACGCGACTAAGCGTTTTACATCAACTTCGACCCCTATCAACATGATGACGTCGACGCACCTCGGTGTGGAACTCGACTGCGAGTATGGGGACATCCTCCTCACGCTGCTGGAACGCATATGGGACCTGCGCATTCAGTACCCGTTACTTGACATTGTGACACATGCAAACGATGTGAAGTCGTGCTTCAAGCAGATGAAGCTTCACCCCGACGTCATGACCGCATGCTCATTGATAGTCACCGACTTCCTGTATTTGCAAACGGCCTTGCCCTTCGGGACCGACTTTCCCCCCCAAAACTGGGAACCCTGTCGGCGCCTCATCAAGATCCTCGCCAGGAAACTCTACGACGACGACTCTCTACGCGCGAAACACCGCCAGTATCTGGACAAGCTTCTATGGGACCCAACCCTAGGCAAACACAAGGGCCCGTTCACACCCGCTCGCGCCTGCTCTCAACAACGGGGCGTGCGAACTAGCAATGGCAGCAATGTCCCGACACCACAACGACTATTCGTAGACGATGCCGTGTATGCAGACATCTACCAGAACAACCGAGAACGCATTGAGCGCGCTGTTGCAGCCGGCATCGAGGCGATCTTCATCTTGTTGGGCCGTTCTGACCTGTCAAAGCGCCAGGACCCCATTTCATTCGATAAATTAATCAAGATGATGATCTCACACTTGAACAAAGTGTTGGGCCAGATCATTGACACGCGTAACCTAGACGTAGGCGTACCGGACGACTATCGCGCTCGCACAGTCAACCTCCTTCGCCCCTTCCACAAACAGCGCAAGGCCTTTACCGTCATAGAGATGGAGCGCCTCACGGGGATGCTCATCTTCATTGCAAGCACTGCGCCCTGGCTCAAATTCTGCCTCTCGCACGTATACGCCTCAGTGGCAGCCGCCCTCAGTGCGAACACGGCACACCTCCTCCGCACCGACAAACAGTTTCGTTCCTTCACGAAAGAAGCTAAGGATAAGGAGGCCTCTGACCGTCACTGCACCTTCGCCCAATCCGAATCGTTGCGCAAAGTCCACGCGAGCCGCAAGCGCCACTGGCTCAATTACACGCTGAGGGAGGAACTCCACCTGATTCTAGTCATCTTGAAATCACGTCGGGTCCGACACCGAACACCGATCGCCAATCTCGTGCGCCGCGACCCCAGTGGTCGAGCTTGGAGCGACAGCTGCCTTTATGCCGCGGGGGGATTCAGCCTCTCCATGGGCTTCTGGTGGTACATAGACTGACCCGATACAGTGCGCAAGCAAACCCTAATCTACGTATGCAATAATGCCAGTGGCGAACTCATTAGCATTAATGTCATCGAGTACATGGCCTTGCTTATAAATTACGCAGCGGCAACGCTATTCTACCGACTCCACCTAGATCCCACCGATCCGTATCCCCTAGTTCTCTTTTTCGCCGACAACACGGCCGCCAAGTCCTGGATGACCAAAGCTTGCAATAGCTCGCTGATCGGACGCGCCCTCAGCCGCTTGCAGTGCGCCATGATGATCAACAACCCAGTTGGCTTCCACACAGGCCATGTAACCACAAAAGCTAACATCATCGCTGACAGTATCTCTCGCATCAAGAAAGAGACTCACAGCATGCGTGCCTTCGAATCCCTCGTGCAGGAATATCCGGAGCTCGCTGGATGCAAGCGTTTTCGGCCAAGTGCCGAGCTAATCTCGCACATTATGGATGCGATCTTGCTCAAGAAGTGCGTCGAACCGCTGGAAGTAAACAAGACACTACTCAGCAATCCCAGGCAGATCACTTCCTAAGGTGGTGTGATCGCATGGAAATGGACGAGGACCGTTGCCTTGAACACGAACCCCTCCAAACCAGGAATTACCTCATCGCCTGCTACGCCATCTCCCTTGTCTGAGGCGAGACGCTCCTCGGAAGCCCCATCAGGTCAAGAACGGTACGAGGATACATCAAGGCAGTCTGCAGACTGCATTTTGACCGGGAGCTCCCCTCACCCTATACTGCGGACACAGATTACATCACGATAGTGCTTAAAGCTATAAGAAAGTACGAAAAGGTGCCCAATCGTAGGGAAATGATTCACGACGAAATGTTTTACGATATGGCTAGAACAAGATCTCAGTACCACCCCGACTCCCTCGAAGCCTTGATAATCAACTGGTGTTATCTGGGATGCTTCGTTGGGTTCAGAGGCATCGAATGGTGTCAAACTAAGCGCAAAAAGTACCACAGGATCTCACACGCCTACTGGGACGGACCCGACTCCTATGCCTTCATCCTAGAGGACGTGCGACTCTTCGGCCCCGATAACAAACCACTCACGGATCTATCTTCCCTCACGTACGAGCTCATTGGCCACTTCACTCTCCGCTTCAAGAAGCAGAAGAATGACAGAAACTTCGAGATCATTCCCTACAAGAAGGATACCGAGAACAGCGAGTTCTGCCCCGTGGTGGCCATTCTCCGCATCATATAACGGGCCCTCCGTCTCCAAGTCCCACCAAATGAACCTTTGGCAGTCTACCACTGCACTGATGGCCGCTCCAAAGGCGACCGTTGCTTTGTCACCTCCAATCAGATGGCCACCCACCTTCGTGCCGTGGCCATGCAGGTCTAGGTATAGTTCCACGTGGAACGTACCCTGGCGGGTTGATGTCCAGACGGTGCCAGCGTGTTGGCTCACAGCCACACGATGGGGCAAGCACCTGACGGCAACACACGAGTGATGTTGCGCGGCAGCGACAACGATGCCCGAGACCATGGCGCTCGGCCAAACAGTAGATTTAACATCTCGATTATTTAGCCGAGCTACTTTGTACCATCTGTTGGTGCTCTTCAGTAATGAGTCCTTAGGCTTCGCCGTCATTTTTTCCTCGACGGCAGCACTTGATCTGGCGCCGGTCCGACTTCCGACGGTGCATTATCCATTGAGAACTGGACCCCAGCGTCAGCTGCGACGCCGCTGGCACCACCCAGCGGTGGGGCGGGCCGGAGATGAGCTCAATCATGAGCACAACCTCCGGAACTTGCCAGACGTTTTCCGCCGAGCTGCAAGCTCCTAGCGGTGAGCGTGGAGGCGTTCATATGGCGGAGAGGGGGGGTCCCTCCCGTCCATCACCGCAACGGTCCCAATCGGCGGCACGTCTTTTTTTGCTCTCCACCACCATCGGAGAGGGTCGGTTCCCCCATCATGGGCGATCGAGCCGGCAGGCATCCACAAATGACGGGGTGCCTCCTGCCCGAGCAAGCAGTCATAAAGACCCGCCCCCAGGGGCGGGGAACAACCGCCGGGAGTCACGGCCTGCCCCAACGGGCCGACGCCATCCGCTTCGTGCCCCCGCCCTCGACACCATCACAAGAAGAGACACGGGGAAGACAGTACGTTGTTCTCCGGGGCCGTGAGGGAGGTCAGCACCAAGCCCTCCTGCCCTCCCGATAACGCCAATGGGGGGGGAACATAAAGGGGAGCTTCTCATAATCTGGGAGCAAATTCGGGCCCCCCGCCCTCCCGCCGTTCTGAACGGGGGGGGGGGCGACTCTGACATCGGCGCCCCTAACCCCGACATTGCCGCCGCCGAGCGCAAGGGTGAGGAGTTGTACGCCCGGTCCATGGCAAAGCTTGCCTACTGGAAGGCATACATGATGACCGTAAGGGAGGTCAATGGCAAACCCTCCCATCCTCCCGTATTTGTCATTGGGGGGGACAGAAAAGGGAGGCACCACCACGGCTCCCGCCCTCCCGTCGCCGACCATGAGGGGGACCAAAAGGGGGAGAACCATCCGTCCTCCTGCCCTCCCAAGTTAATTCATGGGAGGGGAGAAAAGGGGAGAGTCCTCCGGCCTCCCGCCCTCCTGTCGTCGAGCATGGGGGGGAGAAAAGGGAGAGTACTCCATACTCCCGCCCTCCCGCAGATGAGCCCAGGGGGGAGCTTTCCACGAAGTCTGGGAAGGAGCAAGCTTCGCCCACATGCCACGAAAAGGGGGCCTCACCTTGGACCACCGTGGGGTCCACCTCCGTCCCGAAGTCGGACAGGGACGGATACAGCATTCTCGGGGCGTCGTGCAGCACCAATGCCTATGTCCCGTCCGCCACAAGGCCACGACACCGTCGCCCTCGCAACCGCCGCTGACGTGGTTGTCCTCCCCGGCACCTTTGCAATGCCACCGGCGTTTGACGCCAGACTGATTGCTGCCAA
>JALLPA010001262.1:0-11352 GCA_036939895.1 Thalassiosira exigua
ACGTTTTGTCTCGTTTGAGGCAGTTCATGGTAGAATTGGGTCAAAATATTTTATAGATATCTTAGTTAGGTCCATTGGGAGGTCATAGGACCATAAAAAAAGATTTTTGAAGAAATTTTTATTTTTTGGACTTCATGGCCGGACCCCCTACCGTCGCCGAGTAGGTCGCAGTCGTTGTGTTGTTGGGGTCAGCTTCGACAATTGCATCGCAACCGACTCAGCCGACTGTTTCCGGTTCAAAAGCGAGGCGGCGGGGGCCCAGCAGATCGGGATACCTCCGTGTCATTGAAGTTGTGAGCCTCACACCACCAGGCGGTGCTCTCGCCGATGGCGTCGTCGCCTGCCATCTTTAGTGCATCGGGGGTCGCACGTACTCAAGGTGCACCCAGAGCCAAGGTTGTTATGTCGTGGTTGCCGACCAGTTGAAGGAGGTCGCTGCATTCTCTGGGGTGGCGCTCCGGAGCTGGGAGGCATTGAGGGAGCCAGAGCGATGGCGCTGGAGGTGGACTTCGGCCTCATTCCGGTAGGCTGCATATGCTGGTGTTGTGATAGTACCACTGCACCAGAGGGCCCAAGCGCGGCTTACCATGGGATGGTTAGCTTGCCTCTTCCGTGGACGGGGATTTTGGGCAGGCATACTCCCAGAAGGGTGGAAAGTGAAGGGGGCGCGTGGTGATTTTATCTGGTAATTCGTGGTCGAGGTTCTCAACGGGTGGCAGCCGAACCGAAACACCCTCCGAAGCTCTGTTGCGCCGCTCAGCTCCTGAGCCTTGAGGCGGCGATGTCCCGCGGGGGGAAGGATTGTTCCAGGCCAGGTGGGGTCATCTCGCCGTTTGCTCTTTCCGTCGGGGTGATCGCCAAGGAAAAGGTATATCTCAGCGCCAAGGATAGGCCAACTGGTCTGTGACGGAGAGGGCGGATATTGTCTCCACTCCTCCTCGCGGTAGATATAGGCACGATGGAGGAGAAGGGAGCACTGGGAGAGGTGTGCCAGCCACGGTGGGTCCACCGGGCGATATCTGGGCAAGGCCACGGTGGCAGCTGCTCCAGCTGGGGGCCACATCGGGCGCGGAAACTCTCCCCATCCTCGCAGCATTTGTAGAGATGCCGTCGGCTACGGGGAGGCACCGGCGGGAGTGGGTACGCCATCAGGAGGCCCACCGGGCAACCATTCAACACGCTTAGCCGTGCTGGTGTGGATGGAGGCGCCGGTATGGCCGTCCAAGTATCCCCCAGACAGATGGGGCCAACCATTGCTGTGGTGACCAAAGCCTGCCTGAACACCGGTGGCAGAGGAGCCAACTCCAGTTGAAGGGGGAGTCTCGATTTGCAGAATGGTGGCGGCGGGAGGAGGAGGCACGGGTCGTAGTATGGGGGCAAAGCTGGCCAGCACTCCCGGGATGGGACCTCAGTCGGCTCGACTGGCACAGGCGTCCTCGTCAAAGGTGGAGAAGAGGGGGTCGGACCGGTCCATAAACCCCATATCGGAAGAACCCCGAGCTCGGAATAATCGTTGTTGAAGTGCCAGCCCAATGGGTCGCCTCGGGCTAAGGTGGGAGGCTCTTCGAATTCGGCGTCGGCGAAGAGTTCGGGATCGTCCCCGAAATCCTTGAGGAAGTCTTCGAAGGAGTATGATTCCCCCATTTCTTGTCGTAGAACTTCTTCCACATCGTTGAAGATGGATCGCGAGACGTGGGGGCTTTCCCTTGCTCGTAGAATCTTGGGACGAGGGCCTCGAGGCCAAGGGACTTGGGTGTAAGGAGGTGCTCGATGTCGTCCTCCCCATTGTCATCCGCACCGGGGGGGATCTTGCCAGCCACGGCGGCAGTGGGGCTCCGGGGGCGGGCGCTCAGGCACATACCCGCGAGATCTGTCGAATGAGTCCCTGGCAGCAGAGGTGGCTTCGATGGCAGAGGTGGGCAGACTGACGGGGATCGGGCGGGGCGGCAACGGGGGAAGGTCGTCCGCGGCGCCGGTGCCATACTAGAAGGGGCCAGTCTCAGTCATTTCGGGAGGGAAAATTTCCTAAGATCGGGATCCAGGGTGGCAGGATGGAGCCTGGAGATGCGTTCCCAGAGGATGGGGTTCGTGGGGGAGCCTTGCCTAGGAGGGTTGACATCGCCCGCGTCCGCCATGGTTGTGATGGCAGGAGGCGTAATTAAATAGTATTTCCTACGTAGACATTTCGTGGCAACAACACTGCGGAATTGATGCACCTTCGCGGTCACCCTTGTCCGAGATTGTGTTTTTGCATTATCACCCTTGTAGTGACTTGTCATTATGGTATTCGTCAGGCAGAGGATAGCCATTTTTTGAAGTCCCTGTCAATCTTCCTGAACCATTCTGTTACCAACTGGATTGCCTGCCTGTAGTACAAGTAGTATTGTGCAATTTATTATGGCCCAGTGGTGTTATCGTTCTCTTCCGCCACATCTGCCATTTGCCTTCAAAAAAAAAGGTGCCAAAACTTGTGGCAGTGCTCATTCCGAATGTCACAGGGGGCAGTCATTAAAAAAGGGAACACTGAAACGTCCCGTGGATTCAACACCCCCGTTCCCTCGTAAAAATTGTCTAAAAAAAGTGGTTTGCCGCTCTGAGACCCACGATACCGTGTGAGACACTGTTTGTTGCGCGTTGTTTTTGTCAAGATGTGACACACCAGTCTGTCTTATCAAATCTAATGACGTCATCAAAAAGACAATGTCTGTAACAAGCGAAGCTCTCCACTCAATATATTGGTTCCCATGCAGATCAACGAAATGATCATATGGCGGAAAAATTGTTTTGCCTCCCAACCCCACGTCACCGTGCTAAGGTATGTCACCCCCCCCCCCTGTTTATGACTGTCCCCTGTATGTCAAGTGTTCACAACTTTATGGGTGACAATGCCAAGTTGCTGTGATTGTCCGATAATTTGCAGGAGGGTAGTCACGATAAAAAGGCCTTCACCACTACCCAGATGCCCTCTCCCAAAGTTGATCCACTAGCACAATATTTTAGTGTATGCAGGTTCATCATTATTGCTAGCTATGTATTCCGCGACTTCTCCTATTAAGAGATGCATTGTGCAAATGTCATGATGTAGTGCTCTCTGCCCACCTTACGAAAAATTCAAAAAGATGCTTGTTTCATAGTTCTCCGAAAACGCCCCCCCCCCCCCCCCAGCAGCCATATCATGTCCTTACCAAGGCACTGCAATTCCTTGTGCAGGTTCCAAAATACATGCCCTGGAATTGACACTGCTGTAAGATTTGTTCCCTTGGGGTCAAACTATTTGCTGTTCAGGCCAAAATACATCCCGATATCCGATACCGTCATTCTGCACGGTTGTCTCATGTACATGGCCATCACACCCCCTTGATGACTGGGCCATTCGTGTACCCTAGGTTGCCGAATGAAGAGCTCATGAAGGTGACATTCATCTTAGCATTGAGATCCCATGATCATCGCTCGTACAAGCCACTATTGTGTGTAGCTTGTCCGCCATTTGACATCCCAAGTCCACTACTCAGGTTCCCTCCAACTTTTGCATTCAGAGAAGTTTTTTCTAGCTAAAGCTAAAGCGCACTTTATGTACGGATCTCACTCTCATATTTTAGTGTGGTTTAAACTTCCAGAGCTAGTGATTTTTTAGTAGATTTCCCGCTGATTTTGCGGCAAGCGTGCCCCCCCAATAGGTCAACTAAACTTTAAGGTCAAAACTGTAGCACCCACTCCAAGTTCCTGGAAAACTGCTCCAGTTTTCATAAGTTATGCTTTGTCCGGGAAGTTGGGGCACTTCCTTTGCAATAAGGGCTCCATTGATGGCCGGCTCTCTCCTTAGATAAGTTGATGTAATACTTCCCGCCACCAGATGCTCAAGACGCAATGCACCATGACAACAATGCGCAACACCATGACACACAAAATCAAATACTAGCTGGCAAGCACGGCAGCTGCTTCCATCTTTTGCCGACGGATGGCGGCGAATGCCACCGAACAAAGGCTCTCTCAAGAGCCCTTGTCCTTGGCTATCTGTTGGGCCTGGACGGTTTACACGGGGCACTTTACTAACCAACAAAACAGAGCCACTAATCAAAGCACCTCGTTTTGATGCCGCCTGGCAGAAGGGATGTTTTTTCCTGTGTCAAACACGCTACATATATTTTGGACACTTTTCTATTTACCTAGTAACATAACTACCGAAAAATATTGACTACTTTCACACCTCGCGTTTGACGCGAGAGGTCACCGTCACTCTAAATACATGACATGTGCACATTCCAATCCTATGATGAATGTGCACATGCTTTCGGCGCCGCCATTGGACTGAATCCAACCTCGTAGTCGAAGTGTGAAAGGGGACCATCAATGAGGTCGTATAGCATCTCTCTCTACTATTTCGGTACCTATGTACCTATTTTTCCCTCCGCCGGCCGCCGTCCTGCGCACAACATAGCCGACGACCAATGACCGACGACTGTCCCCCAACATGACGTCCGCTGGTGCCCTCCAGCACCCCTGTACGCCGCCGGCTGATGCTCCTATTGCGCTGTGGTTGCACCATCCGACAGCCGAAGAGCTTGGCTACCGGCTGTGGTGCAGGGGGAAGCAATGCGGATGCGCTAAGGCATACGAAACTCAACATAGACATCGGAGGTGCATAACATAGAAGGTGTAATTGAGAACCGCCGTCTTCTGTCTAGAGATTACGACTACATTAAGAGTAGTCATAGCCACCGAACACCATCGGCGCCTCCCCAATGAACATGGGTAGAGTGTCGCACCATCGGGGCTCTTGTTTGTCCTCGGCGCCGCAAAAAGTTGCCTCTGGTGCACGCAGAGCGCTGGTTTGGTGCCCTTTGCCTAGGCCTAAATATATTTTTAGATCTGTAAAAACCTAACAAATTTCTTGGGGGAACACATCTCCATGATCCCAATGAGATGGCCCATTGGTTCGGTGCTTCTTTGGCCGATGCTATGTCTTCTTTCCGCCGGCACGTAGGAGGGTCGGATCTCCATCATCGATCATCAAGGACTTGCGAGAGTCGAGAGAGGATCAGGATCACGAATAAAAATATATATGACCTGGTTGTGTGTACCTTATTGAATACTCCTATTCAATTTTAATCATGTGACTTGTAACTTACATGTGTCCTAAAGTGATTATATTTTTCTTGGCTCGTGGTGCAAATGTTACACTTTACGTACGTAAGAAAAGTGTCCAAATTGTCCACTGTCCACGTAGAAGAAAAAAGATCCCAGAAGCCTCATATGTAGTTAAATAAATTTGAATATTAAAGTTAGCTGATGGTGCCACCAAGCAAAATAGTATTCATAGACTTAGTCTATATTGTAATCCTTGCTTGGCGTGGGTTTACTCCTTCGCTAAGCCCGGTGGCTGACATTGCCTTCGATGGGCAACAAATTTTGTTCGACTTTCCAAGAGTCTATTTATGGGGGGTTGAGGTGGTACACAACGCCACGCAAATCGCTCCAGGGCAACTGTTACCGGCCTACCGTAGAAGCAATTCCCTGCTCGGCGATTTCATGGCCACTTTAACGCCACCATGACAGCCGCCGAAGCGATGGGAACCCGGGGGTGCCATGGTTGGTTGGTGGGTGGGTATGATCCGTACCTACCTAGGTACCTACTCTGTCTACATACAGTTGAAACCCCTGCTAGGCAAAAATATATCCTCAAAACACGTGCAAAATGTGCCGCGAGAAGATATTTATATAATTCCTACTGCGTAGGGAAGTGAGATCGAAATCCCAGCTAGAAAAAAACTTCTCGCTAGTACATCCATGAATGACCCTGATAAGGACCACATCCTCATGGAATCGTGTATGTGTGATGAAATGTGTTAGAGTCTCACCATTATCTAATGATGGTGTTGTATATGGAACCAGCTGTGCCCTTAGTTTTAGTTGGCATTTATGTCATCACTGACACGCCCAGGGTATGTGGCACATAAAAGCATGACAATTTCCTATAAGTGTAGTGCAAAATCTCATCAAGATATCTCGCCCAATGGTTTATACCATATCAGCCCCAACCATTCCTAATCAGGCATTCGTCAACCACAAACTTTTGTTGAGTTTTTATTGCCTCTGAGTCTTTAGAATGTAATGTGTCGGATGATCTCCTTGATGCAATTGGTCTAGGTTTGATGTTGTAACAATCAAATAAGGTGATATTCCGCGGTAGTCTATGGATAGTAATTCAGCTGGAGAGGCCGACATTGTTTGATATGATTGTGTATGTTGGTGTCGTGTCGCACAACATACAATTTAGGTGTGATGCAATTACCATTGTTAAACGTTAGGGTAATACATAAACGCCAACAAAAACAAAGGACGTGACATAAGTCCCCGGCAATACGGCCGCATCTTCTTCCCCCCACAAACAGTCTCTCCTCCGGGGGGGGGGGGGAGGGGGCAACAGCAAGATGTCCAAAGAGTCCCTCATCAAGCATGATCATGATGCATGACAGGGGGCGGAAAGTCTTGAAATAGTGTTGTCTCCAACATCTTGCCTGTAAAGAAGGAAGAGTAAGGGTGGGGATGTATTTTGTGGCCGCCCCAACCTATTGGACATGCCGCCGATCGTCGGTCCCACGCATACCCGGCGTCCTTCTGTCTTGTCAATGAGAGCGTTCCTCTACTGTGTTATTGAGTACCATGCTGATATGTCCATCCCTAGTTACCTGCTCAGCATTCCAGTTGCTTTTGCGTCCACATGCGTGCTGATGTAATCCGTCCAGTGTGTGCAACCCGTGATGAGGAAGCCAGTAGCAGTAGGTAGTCGCCCAATAACTGTAATACGCACACTGGCACTGTCTTGTCAGAACGCACAGCATCTGATGAGTGGGGTTCTCAGGATGAAGTCAGCATCCCATCTCAAGCAAAATTCCCGATTCTCTCCATGGTGTGCTCTATCTTCCCTGCTGTGGCTCACAAATAATAAAAGCACGTGTCTTTTAAGATGGTCAATAGGATTACCTAGGTACTACTACCATACCACCTTGACTAGAAGATGTTGTCTGGGTTGGGGCGGTCTGTCTGTCCGCGCATCACGGGTCGAATGCTGTGGGCTGCAAGTCTCACGATAGCTTTCTTTTTGGCGATATCCAAGCTTCGGCCTTAGAGCTCCTTACCTAACTCAGCTAAATTTTTCAGTCGTGCGAACCAGAGCTATGGCAGAATGTCCCAAAACAAGTCTGTGTGTCCGTGCGTGCGTGCGTCCGGCCAAAAAAAACTCGCATTGAAACTAATGGTATTTCCAAGCAAAATCGAAAAAATTAGCTGTTTTGACACAATTCATAAATTTGAACCCCGACCGTGCCGCCCATCCCAACGCATACCTCTAGCATCAAGATACAAAACATCACGGTCATCGTGTCCGCCTATTACAATAGGGGTACTTACTTGTAGTAGCTTCCTCTGCAATTGCCCCTCGCTCGCCCTCCACGTTGCCGTTGCCGTCGCTGTCAGCGTCGCCGTCGCCGTCGCTGTTTGAACGACGACGGGCACCAGCAACAGCACGCCCCCAAAACGTGCTAAGGAAGCAGAGAGAGGTATTCTTGCCTTCGGCGCCCACAGCCTTGACAAGCGTCACCGTTGCCGTCGCTGCCGTCGCCGTTTGAACGACGACGGGCAAAAGCAACAGCACGCCTTCAAGACGTGCTCGAGAAAAGAGAGAGGTCTCTCCGCCTTTGACGCCCGCAACCTTGACAAGCGTCGCCATTGCCGTTGCTGCTGTCGTCGCCGTCGTCGTCGCCGTCGTCGTTTGAACGACGACGGGCACCAACAACATCACGCCCTCAAGACGTGCTTGAAAGCAGAGAGTGGTCACCCTGCGTTCGACACCCGCAGCCGTGACAAGGACTTGCCCAAGCAAAAATCGACGGTGAGTTGCAACATTTTGAAGCGAACTGAGACACAAGAGGTAGCGGCGGCGGAGAACGGTGACGGGGAGGCAGGGAGGGTTTCTAAGTTGGGGGGAAAAGGGGCGAGTCGCTCGGTTCGGGAGTGCTCGTCCGACGCATCGAATATTAAGGAAGGCAGGGCTTGTTCTAGCGCTGTCTCTTGATGAGGGGGATTGTTCAAAGTCCGGGAGAGGGGAGGATGATGGTTCGGCGACGGCAACGTTGATCGATGATTGCCCCCCCACCCCCACGTGGAACGACGCGCTGTACGGTAATTTCCCCCCCTTCCTTAGGCCAAATAAAGCATTGGACGACCAGGGGCAACAACGCCGAGCTCAATGAGGCAACTTGATGTATAGGGGAAGGAATTGGTGTGTGGGGAAGGCTAGATATTTCCGCGCGACAGTTAAGGCAGGAGAGGGGGGGCATTGCCAAAAGATTGCCCTTTTTTTTAAGGTCTTCGAGGGACCCTCAAGCAGCTTTTAGAAGGGCGTCGCGAGGGCCAGTCGAGCCATAGGCTTGATCGTGAAGGTGGGCGGGAGCCTCGGCCTGGTCGTCTGTTGTCGTCGTCGTCGCTGCGAGTTGGGCAGGGCTCGGCGCCCGGCGTTCGTCGTTTGGTGTTCAGATCGTGGTTTGATCACGGAACTGAGCCTCGGACCGGTCGTTGTGGCTGCGAGCTGGGCGTCGTCGCCGGGCCTTGAATGGGGAGTGCTCGGCGCTCGGCGTTTGTCGTTCGGAGCTCCTCGCTCGCTTCGTCGCTCGGCGCTCGGCGTCGCGAGGGCCAGTTGCGCCATTTGCTCCGCGATCCCCTTTATTTTTCGCAGCAACCTTTTGTTGCTAACATGTGCTGTCATTTGCCTATCCGTCCCTCTTCCAGCAGCACAACGTAGAGAGGTTCGGCGTTTCGGGGGACGAGCCATCTCTTAGACGTAGGTGAGAGACTCTCGCTTTTAAGTTTTCGAGCGGCTGGCCCGGCCGTCGTCGCTGCGAGCTGGGCGGGGCTCGGCGCTCGGCGTTCCATGTTTGGCGCTCGTTTCGTGGCTTGATCGTATCAGGCGGGCAGGAGCCTTGGCTGGGTCGTCGTCGCTGCGAGCCTTGATCGTGGAGGGGAGCTTGGCGGGGCTCGTGGTTCGGCGTTCGTCCTTCGGCGTTCGTCGTTCGGCGCTCAGTTCGTGGTCGTTGTCGCTGCGAGCTGGACGTCGTCGCCGGGCCTCGAATGGGGAGTGCTCGGCGCTCGGCGTTTTGTCGTTCGGCGCTCGTCGCTCGGTACGTCGCTCGACGCTCGGCGTTGCGAGGGCCAGTCAAGCCCTCGGCGTTCGTCGTTCAGCGCTCGGTTCGTGGCTTGATCGTGCAGGCGGGCAAGAGCCTCGGCCCGGTCGTTGTGTTGCGAGCTGGACGTCGTTGCCGGGCCTCGAATGGGGAGGGCTCGACGCTTGGCGTTTGACGTTCGGCGCTCGTTGCTCGCGACGGCGCTCGGCGTTGCGAGGGCCAGTCGAGCCATTTGCTCTTCGATCGAGCTCCGCGGTCCCTTTGATTTTTTTACGGCAACAGTCGATCGTTGCACTCGCGGCAACAGTCATGCAGGAGAGAGGAAGCATTGCCGTACTTTGTTTCGAATGCATTTGAATCCTGGACACACAGAACTTCGAGGAACCCTCTCATCGTGCAGGCGGGCGAAGCCCCGGCCCGGTCGTCGTCGCTGCGAGCGTGGCGTCGTCGCCGGGCCTCAAATGAGGAGAGCCGTCGACATGCTTGACGAGAGGTCCAACGGCATCGCAGGGCGGGCGCGAAAGGGGGGGCAGTCAAGCAAGGAGTGGGCGCTTGCCTCGACACGAGCGAGGGCAAAGGGCTGAAGGGGAATCACCTTTTTGAAGGGGCAAAGGACACCGACCCCGGGCTCCCACGGAAGCCTCTCGCTCCCCCTCACCCCGGCCGAATCCAATGCGAGGCCCCCGGCGAGTCGAGTTGCCGACGACTTGGTGGGAAGTAGTCGGGGGAGGGCCAGAGGGCTGTATGGGAGCCTGGGCAACGCGTCGGAAACGTCGAAAGCCGTCCCGTTTTGCCCTGTCTCACGGACCGCTGCAGCCGCCCGAGGACCAAGCTTGTCCCTATCGATTTCGCAGCTGGAATCTTCACGGACGACTCTTTTTTTGCAACCTCACCTTTCCTTTCCTCCTATGTCAGCACCGCCACAGAATGACGTAGGAATTCGGAGATAGGGGTGAGTCGGGCACTCTAGCTCCCTCGTTCAGGAATTTTGGTGCAAGCGGGGGGAGGTTTGGGGAGAGAGAAGCGCGCTACCGTTTCGTGTGTCGAGGGCGTGGTCGGGGCGCAGAGGGGAAAGTGTCGCGGGAGGCGATGCGCAAGCCCCTTTCCTCTCCCCCTTCGGCCGAATCGTTTCTGGGTCGGCGAAGAAGGACCGGACGAGCGGGGGCTACGACCCCGAGCTCGATGAGCGGGGGGAAGGAGGGAGGAGGGGGGGAGGGCGAGGAGGCGAAGAGGGTGTCTAAGTTGGGCGACGGGAAGGGGGGGGAGAGGGGCGAGTCGCTCGGTTCGGGAGGGCTCGTCCGACGCGTCGGATATGAAGGAAGGCAGGGCTCGTTTGAGCACCGTCCGTCATCTCGATGGGGGGGATTGTGGGAGGATGGTGTGCGTTTTCGTTCGCGCGGCAACGTTGATCGATGATTGCCCTCCCCTCCCCCCCCGTCGAGGAAAAAGCCCGTTTCGCAGCTCTCGTCGAGCGTCTGTCGACGCCGCCGGACGACGAGTTCGTCTTCCAGGAGCGAGAGCCGTGGCATGCTCGACGAGAGTTCCAACGGCATCGCAGGGAAAGCGCGGAAGGGGGGGCAGTGGGAAGCGAGGAGGGGGTGCTTGCCTCGACATGAGCGAGGGCAAAGGGCAGAAGGGCCGCAAGCCTGCGCGAGGATCACGCGATGAGCGCTCGACTGCTCGACGAGTGCGAGGGCAGGGGTCCGGGGGAGGGTACCTTCTCGAAGCCGCCCCGTCGCGTAGGTTTCGAGCGGAGAAACGACGCGAGCCGACTGTCGCCGCTGCGTTTTTTTTCGTTTGCCCTTTGCGACGCAAGGCGTACGATGTGCAACGCCCCCCGGGTTGAGACCCGTGCGGCGCCGCGGTCGGCCCGGTCGTCGTCGCTGCGAGGCTCAGCGCTCGGCATTCGTCGTTCGGCGCTCGGTTTGTGGCTTGATCGTGCAGGCGGGCGGGAGCCTCGGCCCGGTCGTCGTCGCTGTGAGCTGGGCGTCGTCGCCGGGCCTCAAATGGGGAGGGCTTGGCGCTCGTTGCTCGTTTCGTTGCTCGGCGCTCGGCGTCGCGAGGCCAGTCGAGCCATATGCTCCTCGGTCCCCTTTATTTTTCGCGGTAACCTTTTGTTGCTAACACGCGCTGTCCTTTGCCTATCCGTCCCTCTTCCCGCAGCATAACGTAG
>JALLPA010001263.1:0-11338 GCA_036939895.1 Thalassiosira exigua
CGCCATACAATTGCCACGATATCGCATATCGCCACGATATCGCCACGATATCGCCGCGGTATTGCCAAACGGCAATACATGGCGATATTTGGCAATACGCGGCGATATCCGGATGGACGTGGGGTTAGTTGGCAGACATTGCTAGCTATGGTTCAGATCTTCACAGAAGCGCTACCACAGACTGCCCATTGTCCTCCAACTGAATTGAGGAGAGAAAATTGACCCATTTTAGTGACAGATACGTGGAGTATCATGTTGTGCATTTTAGAAACTTTTGGCAATTTTCTGAGGCAAAAGTTGTGAGATTTGATAGTAGTTATGTTGTTGTCATCAGGATAAAAAGTGAGTGCCTCTAAATCAATACATTTAATAATGATGTATTTTCTAATGTCTTCATTGATTTAATACTCCTCCAAAGCTGAAACTCCCAATTCTTTATTGAGAACACTCTGAATGCTGCATTTCAAAATCATCCAAACTTCGCAGCATATCTGTCAAAGGTGTGATTCATGCGATGCTTTCCGTGTTGTTTTTGGGCAGTACTTGGGATACTTGTTGTAAAGGGTAATGAACGCATGCTGTTGAATCTTATTTCTTTGTCCAGCCAAGGACCAAGACCTTTCTTTGTATCCATCGACAAGGGCTATCAAACCCATATGAATGTGTTCATTAAAATCATGTGATTTGGTAAGGTTACATTATAATACTATATCTCTGATGTGTGCGGTCTTGTTGGGATCAATAGGTTGGTCTACAGCTATGTAGCACTGTGTGAGATTTTCCAAGTTGCACTCGGACTGATGTTGCAGGGCTTCAGACTTCTTTCCAAACCTCCTTGTCCAATTCTTACTTTGCTTTGTTGGCCTTTCAAAGGAAGGTGCAAAGGTAATAGGAGAAGGAATGTGTCTTTGGGCTTCATTGAAGGCACTTCATCGGAGACTTGTTTTCAGACTTTCAGTTTGTATTCCTCTGTTGTAAACTCCACTGGTTGAACTGGAAAGTTGTTATTCATGATTGGCATGCCTCGTCAACACCAGTCAACATAATCAAGTCCTTAACAAGCTAGACAAAGCTTTTGCATTCCTTCTAGCAAATAGTGAGGATGCCTATCCATTTGCATATGGCATTGCCAACAGCTCGAGATCTAAAGAAATGCCGGTATTCAACAAATCCACTGGTCTGTCCAAGAGAGAGAGGAGATCGCATTTTTGGTGGAACTCCAGTGCTTTTTTATTAAGGAAATATCAAGAACATCTGCTGAAATGGTCTCAGAGTCGAGATATTCAGTGCTCTCTTGAAAGTTGACTTTAACGTAGCTGTGTTATCTTATGGTGATCTCTAGAGGTGATTTTAGTTAACGAGCAGGGATATTGCAGGCAGGAACACTGGCAAAGGACCTCTCCTCAAGAAGCGCTTGAAGCCCCATGGTTACTACAAATGCAAGCACATGCCTGGGTACTTCAGGTTCAGGCATGTAACCAAGGACATCAAATGGCCCCTGATAGTTGATAACTTCGGAGTGCACTACACCAACAAGCATGATGTGATCGGCTTGTGAAAATTCATGGTATGAATACACCATCCGCTGGGAGGGCAAGTCGTCTGTGGGGATTTCCCTCAAGTGGAATTACAAGGGACGATGACAATGGGTTGAGCTTTTGATGTCAGGTTACATGAAAAATGTCTATTTGAATGTTCTTACCCAATGCCAAAGCAACCACAATACCTTTCTGGGTCAGTCAAAGTAGCACTCCCTCGCACGCGTGTGAAAAATAAAAAAACATTCCGGTGCACGATCAATGACGTCACTGAAGGATCACTAGACGTCGCGTCAAATCGCGTCTCATCGCGTCCCATTGTCTCATGTCCCATCATCTCAGTTATGTGTCGTCCGCCAAGGACGTCGTCTGTCGTCTCTCTTCTTCCCGTCCGACTTGTATTCGTCCATTTCGCTCTCCCTCCTTGCTCTCTCACTCTAGAGGTTTCAATTTTCAAATTCAAAACCCCCAATCTGAAGAACATTGTGCATGTTGTGACGTCGTTGTCACGACGGGGGTTGTCATTTCCTGCCTCGTCTTCATCTTCACAACCTCATCATCGAGCGAGTTTGCGTCGACATTCCGCCGTACGTTTTTGTGTTGTTCGGTGTTTCGATCGTTACTTCCTCGATTGTGCTTGCGTTGCGGCCCCCGTACCGGCGTTGTGACATCACTACGAAGGGACAAAAACAACTAAGAACGAATTTTTTATCAATAGAGTTTTATCAATCATGTGCACACAGCTGCACGCTCAGCATGGGTGTCACTTTGACTGACCCCAAAAGGTATGCTTTCCACCCATGCCCCTCTCCCCAGCCCAAAAAGCATATGCACCCCCCCATGAAACTGCATTGTTAGATGAAAAGGGCAAGAAGAGAATTCAGCAAATGACGGAGTCGTTCTTATCCTATGACTGTGGGATCAACAACACCATGTTTAAAAGGCTGAACACCATTTCACGCAAGTGCAGTTGAACCCCACCATGCAGCAAACGAATGATTGGGAGCGACATTTCATGGATTACGCGGCAACCAATCCGGACGCAACAATTTGCTTTTATGCCCGCAACATAAAGATGAAAATTCACAGCAACTCTTCATACCTCAATGAGGATGGGTCTCGAAGCAGCTTCAGCCAATACTGCTTCTTGGGATCGAATCAACCCAACGGCAAAACATAAAAGCGAACAACGCGGTCGATGTTGCAAGCTTGAGCCTCGGCCCCATCGCCTTGCCCGTCTCAGAGGCCGATCTTGGTGGATTATTCAACAACGCCCAACGTGGAAAAATGGGATGGCCCCAGGGCATGACCGATATCTTTGTCTGCAATTCTACCATCCATGATATTGCAAACAGTAGCATCAAGCAGCAATGGTCCAGGGCAATGAACAGCATGCACTGTTTCTTGAGAATTGACCAGGTGAACATGAAGATCTTTCGCGTCTTTTGTGCCCCTGGAGTGTTGAACGTGGCTGATTACTTAAGGAAACATCCAAACTAAGGACTCATCACACACCCTCCCTGTCAACACTTCATCAGATCAGCTAATAGGGTGTGCTCATGGGCAAATCATTTCCGATTGCTCAGAATGTGGGACGACTGCCAGATGGCCACCACATCAGTAAATGCTTGCAGGTTGAAGCAGGATCCGCTCGGATGAACTACCTCGAGACGAATACTGCCTAGGTAATAGTCATTGAGCTCTCATTCTTTAGACAGAGTTATACCTAAGTATCAACCTACATCTTACGAAGTCGGCTTCGCACCACATGACGTACGCCCTGACACAAGCACCTTCACTTGCACAGTCACCTTTGAAGCTTCGTTCACATGGGGGAATAGGGGGGAGGGCGGAACCCCACCTTATGATTTGCTACACTCCATCGCAGATATGATGGTATTCGTTTCTTATATGCAGCAATGATACCCATAATCTGCACGGCAGCAAAGTTGCCCTCTAGTATTTTGAAACGGCATTGGTTGGTCCCACTTGTCAACAAAGGCTATGGAGAATTTTATACTTACAAACATGATGAATGGATGGTTACATGTTGACCTATGACAAAATATCCAAGCTGTGGCTGACACATCAAAAACTCACATATCAATGTGGTCATTTGCAAGTTAAACTGAGACCTGATCACGCATTTGATTTGCTGCTAAAATATTTCAACTAACACTACATGCATCAGGCTGTAGATCCCTTTTTTGTGAACACGAATATTTAGCATGTGATTAAAACACACCTCCAGCAACTCAGTCCAAAAAAGAGCTATCATTTGATGCACTACCAGGGCAAGTGGTGATGAAATTTGAACTCCTCTTTGATGACTCCTCTTGCACAAATGGTATGATCTTATTCTTCACTTGAAGGGGAACCAACCTACTAAAAAGTCTTTGAACTCTGAAGGGAAATATATTCCTCAAAATATGTAAGACGATAACAACATCTAAAAACACAAAAGAGAATGCCTTATTCATGACTTAATATTACAGCACCAAGGTCACGAAAGACTAGGCAGATAGCTTATAATACACATTGGGCATCATTCCAAGTACCCCAAGGAAACTACCCAAAAACATACAGGAATCACAGTCATTAACTACACAATATACTCATTCAGTTCAGCATCCACAACAGTATTCATAATAAACAGAGAAGTTTTGATTATGTTCAATGGTTACGGGTTGGTGTGAATAAGAATCATTCTTGTCGTTTCCTTATTATTAGTGTTGACCCCGTTCATGCGTGAATGTATTTTATACGAAACATTTAATTTATATCTCATAACTATTTCTGAACTTTCAAACAAGAAATATAAGGTATAGAGCAGCAGCCCAAGTCACTAACATTGTAAAAAATGTCTTTACTGGGGAACAGGGTTGTTGGTCGCACTTACTTGCCAAAAGATATGGCATATGTGACCATATACAGAAAACCTGGGAAAATGTTTGCTCGTGTCATCTCGATCTGAACAAGTGCTAAAACACTCTAACTGCACTTGAAACAATAATAGAAGGTTAAAAGAAAAATTAGTTTCTATGGATTTTGTCGTAATATGCTTCCGAGAACATTTCTGCATAAATATGTTTTCCGAAATGAGGACCATGTGAGTAATATCCTTGCTATATGAAAGGGACAGAAACCCATGCATTCTCTCTCTAGGGAAAATAGCTCAGTATGAGGAAGAATTGTTGCTCATTGCTGTGCTATAGCTCTCTGAAATAGATACTGATAGTGATAGCAAGTATGGAAAAAGAGCTCCTATACAGCCATGCAAGGCTCCTAGTCCCTAACATTTAAATAATTATGCTCACAACAGCATATTTTGGCGAACCAATAAAACTAGCTAATGTTCATAAACATAGAGCTGTAAAATGCATATGCATGGCCACTTTTGCATGTTTCAGGTGCAGCTACCCAATGGTAGATCTATTGGTATGGGCTCAAATGCATGTTAATTACATGAGTCCAATATTGTCTCTTTTAGTCAACAAACTAGACTGCCGTAACCACAATTACATCACAGAAGTTGGATTTAATATTGCTAATGATACCAATTTACCCCAGATTTAAAATGCAGCCATTGGAGTTCATCCCACCTGCTTCATGTGTTTTGCCTGTGGGCTCAGACACCTCTGCTGAGAGTTCCATGGGTCTGGATTATTCACATCGTTCACATTGCTCTCTTCAAAGCATTTCACTTGCACTTTACCTATGTTGTGCCCTACCAGCCTAACAGAGCAATCAACGTGCAATAGTATCATTATTTTAGTAACAAATAACAGCATCTGGATTTGTTGCCATGTCAGAATTGCATTCATCATGTTGTTGCTCCGGCTCATTGACAGGCTTGCATAGGAGGTTGTGTTGCAAAAAGGTGTTTGAAGAAACCACCGGCTTTCCCCCACCCGTCAGATTCTTTTTGAAGTTGTAATAAAGGCCCTTCAAGGCTAGCTGATTGAAGCTTGCTTCATCAGAACGGGCATACCTTTTAGACCAAGACTCCGATCGCTGATGAACGGGCGCAACCAAGAAAACACCAGGGAGGACCGTGAACGTGTTCCCATTCAAGGCGGCAACTGATGCCAAATGAGACACCTTGTTTAGTCCATATCCCTGAAAGCGTTCGTCATAGAGTGGGACATTTGCTGAGGCCATGATGATGTACGGTTCGAAAAGGTCCTTGTAAGAAACTTCATAAGTCTCTTGCCAATATTGGTAAATGTCGTCGTCGTCGAATTGCATTGACTTCTCCCAATATTTGTCAAACTGGGTTGGGCTGTGTCCCTCGGGGAAGTGGGAAATATGAAAGCCCTCAGCTTGTCTATTGGTTACCAACTTGTTGAGCTCAGCCAAAGTCTTTGCACAAGGTGCAGAAGCAGACTCAAATGCAGGGTAAACAATAGCTTTGGACTCGTCCAAAATGGCTCTCGCCGCATACCAAGAGTGCACTGCTTCGAAGAGATTTGCACTAGGTCGAAAGTCAACATCAACTGGGTAAAAAAGTCGGTAAGAAAAATATGAACGGATCCCAACACTGGACAATGATTTGACTTACCCAGGAGCACTGCCGATGTATCAAGCGAAGCATTAAATCTCAAATGCTGGCGCTGGGCTTCAAGAAGAGCAACATTTCGGAGGTAATTGATAGGATAAGGCTCATCGTCAATGCACCCTTCCACCACCGTTACCGCAACTTCAAATTGTGTTTGTTCATGGCAAGATGCCTCGGCATGCATTCTAGCGTCCTCAATGGCGGCGCCGATTTGAAGTACGGCTATAGCTCTGTCTTCGCTTGCTTTCAGGTAAAGTGCTACTGAGGCCTTTCCTGTCCAACAGGATAGTTGTGCTTTGAGATTCGTCAATCGATCAAGACTGCACTGAGTAACCAAAACTACTTCGATATCGTCCCTCACTTGAGCATCAGCTGACCACTGGTGTACCAAAAAGTGAGGCCCGCTCGATGCTGCAGGTAGATCAAAGCTATTTATCTCAGCAATGGCTTCGATTTGTCGTATCGTAACATCAGCAACCCAGTCATTGACCAGATTATTTGGCCATACATTGTCTGAAATCGTTTCAATCCTCGATTGTTCATAAGGTGATATCAAATCTAATCTTTTGTACCCTCTCAACTGTTTGTTTGCTCTTCCCCTTTCTCGGCACATGATCTTGTTTGTTTTTCGGGCTTTTGCACGACGTCGAGCCCCAGCAAGAGCTGCGTTGCTTGAGCCACCAAAGGATGGCCCACCGTCATCCAAATCCCGTGGACCCGCACCTGCATACATTCCAACAGCCTCATCTGCACCCAATGCGTCTGATGTATCGTTGAAATCGTCAATGCCTCCATCAAACTCTGGAACGTCATCCAAGGTACTCTCTAGCATTTCGAAATCAATCTGATCAGAATCCACAACACCTGCTACCATTTCAGGTGGTGCGCTCGTGCTTGTTCCAATTTCCTCCAACTTGTCTGATATGGTAGCACCATCATCAAGTGTGCCATGTATGGTCTGTAACACATCTGGCCCAAGTTCAGAGCACTCCTCATGGAGGACTGCAAGATATTCTGGAGAAAGAATGGATTCATAATTTGTCCCCACTTCATTGACTAATGTATCGACGCAGGACCAAGGATCATCGTTCGCACATGATGGCAACACACCATCACCCACGTCAGCGAGCATTCCGCCCCAAGCTGCATTTGTCTGTGATTCGCCATCTCCACCAGGTCCCATCTCGGCCATTTGTGAAGCAATGCTAGTGCTAGAATCCTCCCGGTCGAAGTAGCTGTAGTCATTATAGCTATGATAATATGGATAGTGTGAGTAATACCACCAGTGAGGCCTTGCGTAATAAGGATCATTGTAGGAGTTGTACCATGAATGCGGGCGATGAGGTTTGTGTGGCTTATTTGGCTCGGGTTGCATGATTGGTGGACGAGGAGGTTGAGCGGACGGCCAGATATGCTTGTTCTTATAATATGCTGACCTCGGCAATTGAGTCTTGGCTGATTTCTGTTGACGTCCCCTCAGTTTTGCTTTGTGCAGTTTGGTCACGAGGTTGGTAGCGAATTTCTTCTTCTTTTCTCCAAGCTTACACAGCTGAGGGGAGCGGCGCACGATCCTCTCGTTTGCCTTTTGTTCTTCTACAATGGCCCGTTCTCTCTTGTTTGCCTCGACGCAGGCCTGAATTTCTGACAAAAGAGTCGCTATCTTTTTCTGATCTCGCTGCATCTGCCCTATCTTCCGCTTAGCTACACGAATTCGATCGACCCAGGGTAGCTTCTGAACGTTGGGTCCATCTCGCCACCGTGGATTATACTTTGAATACGCGGCTTTGAACAACCTCTTGATTTTGGCCTTGCACATTTCGACTTCTCTCCATTGCACTTTTGTCTCCCTGGCAACCTCCTGGAGCGTATACTCTCGAGCCTTGCGAGGATACTCAAGAAATACGACCTTTTTATTGCCATAAAATGCAGACCTTAGCGCTTTGACGTCCTCCACTTTTAGGAGTAAGATGGGACTATCAAAATCGATGCGCTGGACGCTTCGGTTTTTCTTGAGGAAGACTCCTACCATAGCAAGTTGATCTGAATGCGTTCCTCCAATGAGCTGATCTGGAAGCTGAAGATCACGAAGCGTTTTTGATCGAGACAAATTTCCCCAGAAGGATTGGATCCTCTGAACACCTACTTGCTTCTGCATGTTGATCGCAGACCCAAGGTTGTAACTCAAGGGAGTGACATGGACACTTTCCAAACCTGCCAGCATATCTGATGCAGCAAGGATCTGCGTGTAGACGATATTGTGCAAATCCAACTTCCTGAGTCCATTATCATAGGTGCAGTTGCCGAGCGCCCTCATAGCCAATGTGCCAAAGCCTGAATCATTGTAAACGATTAGTTCCCCAGGGGTAAATCCTAAATCCGACGGTTTGCTCCAGGCTGAACCTGGACAAACAGAATGCTGCGCGCCAACAGTCAATCTCAATTTTGGAACTGGTTGTGGCCATCCACAAAGTAGGACCCATGCATCCCCGCTGAAAGAATTCATGATCAGAACTCGTAAGGTGATGCAGAATGTGAAGAGAGGGCTAACGCATGAAGCATCAAAATTATCAGCCACAATATGCCCCAAGGGCGCTCCTGCTTTGGCGAGGGAGGACAGAAATTCAGATGCGATGAACCTATTGTCTCCATTCGAAGCCAACTTGAGTGTGCGTAGGCCGGTCAATTTGTGTGCAAACGAAATGATCCCTGGCCCAACCGCGTTTGTGCCCCTGATGTCAAGCTCTTGCAGGTAGGCGAAGTTCGGAGGCGGGGGAGACTTCTCCACCCAATGCATCGCAGTAGATGGATCAAGAAAGGCTTCAAAAAATGAATCCCACACTTCGGAGGGGATGCCTGGGTTGTTGGCCATGCAAATCGATTCCGCCAGAGCTGTACCGCCGCACCAAATGCGAGCAAGGCCATTCAGTAACCCCTTCAAATCTTCACCCGACAATTTGCAGTTTGAGAAATTTATTCGCGATATCAAAGGCTGTGCGTTCATTGATACAGCCATGCCGATAGTCTCCCCAAGTCCCTGCAATGGTGATGAGCTCAAGTCCACTTCTCGCAAGCTTACATTGTAGAGCAAAAGTTCTCCCAAGGCATCCCGGAAGCTCGGCAACTTGGTCACTTCTGCAGGTAGCCCAGACAATATGACCTTTCGAAAGACCAAATTGAAGGAAAGCGCTCGCAATGCTCCCAAGATTAACGCCGTTGGCATGTATAGTACAGCAACCTTTTCTGAAAGTTTTGGGCTCTTCTCACGCAGTTCCCGATGCCTCCATTCCATTTCGTTCACAACCCTTTGCTCTGCTTGCGAAAGCACTATCTTGGTATTGTCTGAAAATTCCTTGGCTAGGGCGCCTACGTCTATCTGCATTGGGCCGTTGCTTACTAAGAAGCATCGTTCTTGCGGTTGTTGGGACATAATTGCCGCGGATATGGCCCCTGCCCCGCCGCTGAGCTTATCCAGAGGCTTCTTCCAGTTAACGTGAAATGCGATCGCAGCGGCATGCATGGCGGAGGAAAACCCTCCGTCGTTCCCCATCCATCGATCGTGCACCTCCCGTGAGACCGCTGGCAGCTGGGGCACGTTCCCCGCCCAACTTACTGGAATCGACCATACTGGCCGAGCGGTGTACGCAGCGAGGAGGACATTGGCGAGCGGTGCCATGAACCGCAATACGTCTGGGGTTTGATATATCGCAAATCTCATCTTCTCCTGAGCAGCGGACTCCGTCCCTTCGCTTCTCAAATCTTCACGATAGGCAACGACGACGACATTGTCGTCTGAGCCACAAACGTACACCCCGCGCAAGTCATAGAGGGAGCAGTTGATGTTGGGAGTCCCTGAGTCGCCCGAAAATAGCGTCTTCATGTTTCCAAAGGGCAATTTCTTGAGTTGAACACTCCCTTTCGTCAAAATGGCCGACCGATACGTCCGTTTCACCTTCCCCAGGATGTTTTCCATCACCAGCGACTCCATCAGATCTATGTCTACCTTGCCTTTCTTTGCATAGATATACGCCACTATTTCGGCTGCCTCAATCGGGACTTTCAGCTTGCGCAATTGCTTCGTCTCCGAATCCGTAGGGTTGAGAACGTGACACTTCTTGGAAAGCTTCGATGGCGATGGCTCCTGCCACACTTTGGAGTCGGGGATAGAGAAGTTGTAGAATCTCGCGCCTGTGGGTATCAAGAATGGGGGAGGGACAACCACTGCACCTTCTGCATTGCTAGGTGAGGATGGTGTCCGTGTGGCATCCGCCACCGCCGCCGAAACTTGAACTACCCCAGCAACATTATCACCAGCAGGAACAGCATTCGCTATCGCAGGGGGGGTGGCTTCATCGCTGTAGTCCAACGGCGGTGCCGACGGCAGAGGGAGCTGAGGGGCAGCATCGTCAGCTACCGCTGTAACTTGGGGTGGGTCTTTACTATCTTGACCCATTGGTTCCTCGCACTTCAATAGCTCAGTTGATGACAGGCCTTTGGACCTAAAGTTTCTCTCCCTTCACGCACAGCCTCACGAACGGATTTTCCAAGGGGCGTCCCTTCTCCGACGGGATGACGCTCGATCACGCGCTGTTGACGTTGACCTTGCTGCCAGAGCTCCTGTGGCTCGCCAGAAATCGGCGTGCAGCGGAATCGTTTGCCTGTTACCTGCGATGGAATCAGCGTCTGCCTTCGCGAGACAAGGAGGCGACATTCACTTCCCAATCGATTTTGCACTGGCCTCAAGGGTGAGATCAAGTGGCCGGAGCTGTTGGGCAGGCCACGTCAAGTTGTTGGATGTCGAAGTCCTTTCAAGAGTCCTTTAGCGTTCGAAATGAGAGGCTTTTTCATGCACTCTTTGCTTATTCTTTGGCAGAGGCTCAGGCCGGCCAGATCGGATGACGGCGTCCGCGCAGCAACGATGAAGCGCGCGTGGACACGGCGGAAAGCGGCGGCGACATCCGATGCATGCGATTGATCGATCGAGCGATCCACGCCGTAGCTCCGAACACGCTCATCACAACCACAACTCGCATGATGAGGGGCGCGGGGGGGGATGGATGCTGGATGCGTGCTGGATGGTGGTGGTGGTGCACGACCGGATTCGCAGAGGGTCTGACTGGGCTGATCCCATCTAGGCCGAGATTCGGGCCGAGAACCAGAACTGACATTAAACTTCTTGCCTGCCCAGAACTGACGAGTAAGTAGAGGCGACGACTTTTTAAGAAACGCACATTTTAAGAAATAT
>JALLPA010001264.1:0-11336 GCA_036939895.1 Thalassiosira exigua
GGACTGTTGGCGGGCGCGACAACAGACGGCGGGCGTACCCCTGGGTACGTCATATCTACGTAGGTAGGAACTTGGCCCGGAGCCGAGGCCGAAGACCACTGGGAGCCGAGACCGCAGTTTGCCTCGCTACCGATGATTCCCCCGGCTACATCGATTCGCCTGTTGTACCAAACGCCCTGGGCTACTCCTAGCATCCGCTGGGGATACCCCTCCTCTCTCCCCTCTCACCCTGCTCTCCCTTCCGCAAACTCCTTCACCGACTGTGCCAGAGTAGCGCACCCGGAGCTGCAGAGGCAGCGGCGACCAGCGCCATAGCCACTCAGCTGACCCTCCGCATGCGATAATATGAGTGATGATAACCTCTCTCTGGGACTGACGCACGAGCACGAGATGCATCATAACGTTGAATAACACATTTCCTGCAATGTCGACCACCCCGCGTCAAAATGTGAGCTATGTCGGTCGCTGTGCCCTCTGTTCACAAGCTTGCATGTTGTCTACACACTGCCACTGATCTCCACTGCAATATCTTCATTTCGCTGAATGCTGCTCCAGGATGTGCTGTTTGGCAAAGGCACTTCAATCAACACCCATGTTGGAAATATTCACTTTCGATCCCTCGTGGAATTGCAGAAAGAAAGATTCCGCCAGTCGAAGAGGGCGGCAAAGCGAGACATTGCGGCGGATATCATTGATGATATCAAAAAGATAGGGGGGAGGTTTCTAATGGAGGACGCCAACGCCAGCGATTGGATAAATCAGGGGGGGGGTGAATCTATTCCGCCTGACGCTGTGACCGATCCTTTCATTCTGAGAAAGGTTTGGGTACTAGCAAACGAGAGGACATCGATGTGTAAAGTTATGCATCGATTGCGCGAGAAGACAAAAGGAGACAGCCAGGATGTGGGTGCGGCTGCGTCTACAGTTCCAGACTACCCCAAAGCGGAAGCAGTTGCATCCAAAGAAGTAGGTTGGAATAGGGTTGAATCGAGGGGGGATCCACCAAGTTCCATAGCACATTCATATTGCAAGGAGAACAACAAGTTGGAAACAAAAATTCAGAATGCGACAAGACTGGCCATGGTACTGGCCAAAGCAATTCCAATATGAACTATTCTGCTTCAGTTTCTGCTCCCACACAGTCAGAGGATGTCAAAACCTCACTTCGGGTGCGTCATGTCGACGCCATGGACACAAATGCAGCCGCCTCTGCTAGCATTCAATCCGCGCATGATCTATCCCCCAGTATTGCTTCACATACTGAGAGCGCTTGTGATCCAATCATGCTGAATCTTCGACAATGGATTCAATCAGCTGGCACACTGCACACTACTTCGGCGGATGGCTAATTGAAGAGTGCTGTCAACCTCGCTTTGCTTTTGACCAGACACTTAGTAGAGCTGGTTGAATGTCCAGAAGCGGCATTATTTATTCCAGATGTCACTGTGGACAATGTAGTAATTCTCTTGGCGCCGCCGCCGTCGATGCAATCAAGCACGGTTATCCAGGCAGCCCGGTTCCAAGCTGGTGCGACGGGAACAATGATAAACAAAGCGAGCATGTTCCCTTCTGGACGCGCATCTTGTGCCGCCTTATGCAACGTGCTCTTCGAAATATTTTCCAGAGGCCGCTCGAGACAAAACAATGAGGTCATAAGCATGCCTTTGGCGCAAAAGAGGAAGTTTTCAGAAATGGGTTGCTCGTCCCAAACATCAAATGAATTACTAGTAGATGATTGGCATGCCCAAATCAATACGTCGATTGGTCGGCGATCTGCTCCAAGCTAACAACGAACCATGCTCGGATACAGCTATCACATCACTGGACGAAGCATTGGGGGATTTGACCGAAATGAAAAAAAACGATCCACTCAACCATCTCCTTGACCGTGTGTGTCCTCGGGCAGCATTGGACGCCACTTGTCTGTATGGCGCCAACAGCAAGCATTTGTGTGGGCGAGAAAAAGAAATGGACGCGCTGATGAGAGCAAATCAGTCTATATCTAGTCATGTCCTGAAGACGAACGAAGACCGTCCTTTTGATATTGGAGGCAACGTGTCTTTTGGTAAAGAGGTTGACTTTAAGTGTGAAGCGATTTTGCTTGCTGGCTACGCAGGGTCAGGGAAAACTGCTCTCCTTGAATTGTTGGAAAATGCCTGCAAAGTGGAGGGGTGGTTTGTTCTTAGTTTCAAGCATAGAAAGCAAGTTCCAACAATCAATGTTCTTGGAAAGGCCCTCGACGAATTCTTTGGCTTCTGGACTGCAGTAGTAAATGGCCGTTCTCATCACTCCCCTGACATGAGCGAGTCTTTTCACCATGTCTGCCAATCAATCCAGTCCACCATTGATAAACAGGGTCTTAGCAACTTGTGCAAAATCATACCTAACCTGAAGAAAATATCCCCTACAACAATCGAGATGGACATCGAGCAAGGGGCATCTTCCATGGATAAAGCTGGATTTGCCATGAAGCGCCTTGGGAATTTAGTCCACGTTCTTTTCAAGGCCTTGTGCCCATCGGGGAGACCGGTTCTCGTGGCACACGATGACCTTCACTGGGCCAATGCATTGAGAGGCATGGAGGATTTCGTCGAGAACTACAACAATTTACCCTGCCATATGAAGAAAGGAGCGAACCGCCATGGGTTTCTGATTGCCGGTACTTTTCGCAGCAATGAGATGGAAAACAATGAAGGACTCATCAACAATTTAAGTTCTATTGAATTGAGCAAAGCGGCCAAAGTCACTGGACTTGTCATCGGCGAACTGGCAAAGAATGATATTGCAAAACTTCTTTCAAAGAAGCTTTGCCTGCCCACAAGATACACACGAGCTCTGGCTACCACAGTGCTTTCAAAAACACGGGGAAACCCTTTCTTCATTCTTCAATTCATGAAGTCGATCGTCCAAAATAGGATGCTACAATTTTCTGTCCGTAGTCACCAATGGGAATGGGATTGCGATGTCATTGAAATACAAGTCATATCCGATGGTGTCGCAGAATTATTGACCACAAGATTCAATCAGCTTCCACAAGAATTGATGCAAACACTGAGAATGCCTCAATCATCAATATAATCAATGTGGATCAAAGGGTCCCATTCAACATGCTGCATTCGCTAGAGCTGGCAATCAGTGAAGGTTTAACTGAAAAAGCTGGACCCATTTACCAATTCACCCATGACATTATTCATGTAACAATATACAAGAGCACACCTATCAAAAACCGCAAGCATCTCCACAAATGTATCGGGGAGAGCCTTCTGAGGTGTGCCGCAGGCAACGATGACATTCACCTCCTTGCTGTGGACCAGATAGATATTTATTGCAAGGATGCTCTCCCCAGTGATGTCTCTAAATGTGTTCAGGTTGCAAAGGCCAACGTTACTGCTGCAAAGTTTGCTATAGCGGCATCTAGCTTTGAGCAAGGTAGGTTTGTGTCAGTGTGACTTCTTTGCATTACCTTTTTCAACATCTCACTGTATCTCAATTTTCGGCACATTCAGCACGATCATATGTTACTATGGGAATAAAAATGCTTACTAGACCAAACCATTGGAAGAGTCACTACTCTCTGAGCTTGGAACTGTACGAAATGTCGGCATCAGTTAGCTTTACTACGGGAGATGTTGACGGTACATATAATTGCTTGCACGAAATCATATCCAATGTAAATTCCTTTGAGGATAGGTTGACAGTCAGCAGCCTTCTTTCAAAGCTCCTCGCGGCATCATCCAAGCACTGTGAGGCAGCCAAGAACTGCCTGAGCGTCCTATCAAACTTAGGAGAGGAGATTCCCCTAGATATTAGCCTTCCGACTGTTTTGAATGAGCTGTCGGTAATAGAGACGACGTTGGCTCACATTACAGTTGACCAGGTGAAACAACTTCCTCGAATGAAAGACAAGTCGAAATTGCAAGCCATGAAATTCTTGAGCATGCTCTGCTCCTACAGCATCATCGCCAAGCCGCTGCTGTTGCCAGTATTGAGCTGCCGCATGGTGAGGATAACAATAGAGGAAGGGTTTTGTGAGGATTCTATAGTGGGGCTGGTGACAGTTGGGTATGCATTGGTACGTATTCACCAAATGTGTTTGGGTATTTTTAGTGCTATCTACCTAAAATTTGTCTCCGCCTCCCTTGGATCAATTGAAGTACTCGTTCACTGATGACATAGAACTAGGTTACCGTATAGGTAAAGTCGGAGACATGTTGATTGAAGAGAGTCCCAAGAAGCATGCTCTCAGATCAAGACTAAGCCATGAATTGGACAGTAATTTAAAGGTTTTGGTCGAACCAGTGCATTCCGCCGTGTCTAATTTTCCAGAAAGGTAAGAAGCTAAGCTCCATTTGAGTTCTTGCGTTCCCAAGTTTTGTTACACATTCATCGTCTCGACCCCCTGTTTAGGTATAACTCTGCCATGTTAACAGGAGATGTGGAAAATGCAATGCTTTCTCTTTTGGCATATTGCATTGGAAAGTTGCATGTAGGGGAAAACCTAACTGTCCTATCAAAGTTGTTGGTCGGTGTCATTAAGCAAGCGGTAGGATATTATTTCTTCTGACCCTGAAACAACAACTATTGAACTGCTACTCACATTACTTCTCGCCGAAAAAAATAACAGAATCAATACAAACAAACCCTGGCCATTTACCTTGCTATGTCATCATTTGGTGCATGCCTCTTTTTGTCAGGCAAAATTGATGAAAGTGTTGATGTGAAGAGTTTTGACGAGCTTGACGATGTTGCAGTCCGAACAAACTTGCTGATGCTCTTGCACTTGAATTTTGCCAACAAAATGTATTGCCAGTTTTGGATGCGGGACTACCTGAAAGTAGCTGAGCTTGGGGCGAGGCATAAACCGTCAGGACTGAAATGGGTTCTTCATTACCTAACACGGGTCTTTTGTGAAGGCATGTCATCGCTGAGTCTTGCCCGCCAAACTCACCAAGCTAAGTGGAGGAAGATCGGTGAAGATGCCTTGGAAAATCTGCTGAAGTGGAAAGCAGTGTCATCATGGAACTTTGAGCACATGGCTCGCCTGCTCCAAGCGGAACTCCACTATCTGAACAAAGACTTCCTATCTGCTGATGAGCAGTACCAAGCTGCAATTTCGTCTGCGCGTGAGCACAAGGTTTTGCATCACTTCGGGTTGAGCCATGAGCTGTACGTCAGAACCATGGGGTTTGACATCTCGTACTCTTCAAGTCCTTTCGTTTGCCTCAACTTCTTTTGTTTCTTTCACCTCACCCTCCACAAACGAATCAGGTACGGCATTTTCTTGTTGGAGAATGCAAAGGTAGACGAAGGCATGGAGCAACTCCACGAGGCACGTGACAATTATGAGCGATGGGGGACGATGAAAAAAGTTGATGATCTGGAACTCTTTATTGACCTGATTGATTCTGCTAATTTGAAGAGCTATCAAATGAGAACTATTTGATTTACGGAGCAGACACTTGAGATTGAACACACTGCCAAAGGATGTGGCAGCTACCTGAGGCCCTTGCTCCTCTCAGAGCTCGCAAGCCGATAACAAAATCACGAAGAGTTATGAAAATATTACTTAGTTTACTATTTATAAGAAAATCGTGTTGCTATTTGAAAATAGAAAGATGCAACCTAGGTGTTTATGTTGCAGATGCCACAAGATGGCCATGCTCAAGGCCATGGCTTCAATTTCATTTGCACCAAATCTAATTTTGTTGTTGGTAGAGAAGAACTTGCGATGCCTTGAGATTGTATCCTAGATTAAACATTTGATTCTGCATTCAAACTCTTCTTATTCACTTGAATTATACCTTCTTCCGTGTTGTTATTTATATGTACATTCTACTGGTGGCTAATGGGTAAACCCATCAAGGGTTGGATAATTGAAACTTATGACCATTCAAGAAAATCTTCTACCTTGACTAATAAATAGCAAAGAGTATAGTTGACAATATGGTGCTTTTTCAAAATGATGACATGAACAAAGAGAGCTCCCCAATGTTTATTGCCTAGTTGGGATGTGTTTCCTGTGTCGAACACACTATGTATATTTTGGACACTTTTTTATTTCTCTAGTCAATAATTAGCGAAAAATATTGTATCTTTTCACATCTCGCATTCAGCGCTAGAGGTAGCCACAACTCTAAATACATGGCATATGCACATTCCTCTATTCATGCCGAATGTGCACATGCCTTCGGCACCCCCATTGGACCGAATCTGACCTTGTAGTCAAAGGTCAAAAGGGGACCATTGATGAGGTCGGAGTCGGAGAGCATCTCTCTCTACTATTTTTGTACCCATGTACCTATTTTTCATCCCACCAGCTGCCAACCAAAGAAAACACAAACGACCGACGACCAATGACCACCAATGACTGATCCCCAACATGCCCTCCAGCACCCCCGCACACGCTTTCATCGTGCCCCAGCTGCACCATCCAACAACCGAAGAGCTTGGCTACCAGCCGTGGTGCAGGGATTAGAGATGTGGATGCGCTAAGGCATCCGAAACCTACCGTACGCATCGGAGGTGCATAATATAAGATGTAAATTAAGAACCATTGTCTTTTGTCTAGATATTACAACTATATTAAAATTATTCATAGCTGCGGAACAGTGTCAATAACTCTCCAACAAACATGAGTAGAGTGATGCGCCATCAGGACTCTTGTTTGTCCTTGGTGTCGCAAAGAATTGCCTCAGACAAACGCGGAGAGCTGTTTCGATTCCATTCGCCTGGTCCTAAATATATGTTTAGAGCTATACATACTTAACAAAATTCTAGGGAGAATGCATCTCCATGATCCCAATGACATCGTTCATTGATTGGGTGGTTCTGGGCATTGGGGGAGATTGGTACTAGCCGACACTACGGCTTCTTACTGGCTGTTAATCAGCAAGGAATGTACAATGTTGGTATGTACAGCAGTACGAAGCGTGATAGCCAAAAAGGATACCCTACGTGATACCAAATCAATCACATTTCGAGGCAGTCATCTAGCTGATCTGAACTACACATGAAGTAGAGTATAATACATAGAGAGAAGTATAGAGAGTGGGGGTAGGTAGCTACACGAGAGAGCAGCACGTGGCTCCAAGGAGAAGCCAGAGTGTGAGCTCAAAAAGAGCTCACAATTAAATAATCTCATTTATGAAAGTCAAAGTCAAAAAGGGATTATTAAGATAGGCTCTGACACAGAGGGTTGGCTGGTCAGCCACTTGTAATCGCCATGGGATCTTCTCTTTATTTCCCAACTTGCAGTTGAAGTTCACGTTTGCAGTTGGATGTCAGAGATCGCCAAAGATCAGTTGCGTCGGTGGCATCAAAAACTCACCCATGTACGATTTTTACTGTTATTAAATGCATTTTGCTAACATACAACACAACCAACAACCACAAACCAAGCGCCAACCTTGCTTCCCGAAGCCGAAGCCATTTATCAGCCTTTTTTTGCTGTTTTTCTCCATCGCAGTTCGTGACCGAATTGACGTCTGCCAAAAATATGAGCACATCTATGTCTTCCAGCGATACGTCAAGATAAACAAAGGCAATCAGATGAAGGGTACGTAAGTACGAAGTACAAGTACTTCATCTCTTGACATATATAATTATCTTGTCTTCTTGTCGTCCTTGTCCTTGTTGTCGTCATCGCACTTTTAGCTGGCATTGTAGATATTATCGTGCGATATGTTTTGATGACTAGGGTTAACTCCCTACAGCAGCGTCGGCAGACATATCTGGCCACACGGTCAAACGTTCGGTTCCCAGCCTGATAAGTTTCACGCGCACTTGTTTGATCATGTGCGCCAGAGTTCGAGACTCACGAAAGATTTTTCTCTACCATACTCGTCTACTACGATACTTATTAACTCTTGAAGGGGGGGGGGGGTCCCTTCATCTTCTGGGCCGCGTTGCCTTCTAGTAAACGAAGTACTTTTTTGTAAAGTAGTATCGCTTGACAGTGGCTTGACAAAAAGAGAGAGCCGCATGTGGTGGAAGGGGGGTGAAAGGGGGGGAGCGATCGCATGCCGTCGCCGCCGCTACAGAAGGGCCTTTCTTGTTGATATGAGTGCGCTCTTGACCTGCCACCGCTACAGCAACACTGGCCGGCGTGGCCAGCCTTGCACCACAACGCTAGCGCCAAGTTGGCAGTGGCTGACACTGGCAAGGCAACAGGGTTGTGGTTGACGTGTGGGTTCGCATCGGACAACGTGGGGGTTAGAAAAAAATTAAGTAGCTATTCTTGCGTTTTCGGTTTCTATCATTTGACATCTGTCCGGTTTGGCGATGTCATAAGGGCTTATGTTCAAAGCCCTTTATGTCACGCCAGATACCTTGAAAGGTATCTTTTATGAATGCTATATACGTCGAATATCTTATATTGGAATCCGCCAGACTTTGCGCCAAAAGGTACGGCTATGCGTACCTACGCACGATTACCTATCATGAGAATTCCCCAACGTACAGGGAAGTTGTTTTACTGGTTGGAACGGGGATGGACACTTCCTCCATGTAAAAATTCAAGTACGCGAACATGATTTTTTTTACCTTACGGTCGACTCATCACCAAACAGTGACTTTTTTTTATGACCGACCTGGCGTGAAGACTGTTCTTGCCCGCTGCCTGCCTGAACCTCACACTATATTTTGCGTAAACTAAAATATTTTGTGTCTGATATGAAATAATAAAAACGTGTCCTATAGTTTAACATTTTTTTATCATGACCATGGTCGTCCCCCCCTTCGCTTTGGCGGAAATAAAGCCATAGCGTTGTCAATGATGCTTCCCCGATGCTTCGGAGCGTTGAATCGATGGAGGGTATCAGTAGGGTGAAGGGCATGTAACTTTTGCCAATATTCATGTCAATTTAGTTGCTTTACAAAATCATACGGACCCCGACGGCAATCAATAGAAAAGCCACGCTGTGCGCGTCGGGGGCGATATCTTGCCGCCACAGAGGGGTATAAACGCTCTGAAAGCCCCCATCGCTCCCCAAGTTGATGGGAAAGGTGTGTGAGACGCCGGCCAGCTACGAGGTGGCAACCTCTAGTCTCTGTACACTGTTAAAGTCAAAGCTATTGTTAATTTTTATCTAATTTTGTCCTTTTGTGTCCAACAGATTCCAAAGGTTATTTAACACGCCTGGAGGCCCAGCGCGTCGAATCACTGATACGTAGGGGGAGGCACCAATATGCCACCAGGCCTTATGCGGTGCGGCGGCCACCATCGTCGGGATTCTCTCGCTCCTTGTGCTGTTGTGTGGTTTGTGGTGCGGTTATCAGTAGTGGGTTCCCCACGCTACGTACCTACAGTCGAAAAAAACAATTCATCTGAGGAGCGCCGACCATTTCAATGGCTCGCCTTTGCAATATCAGAGCAAGGTCCCATCTCCTCCAATGACGGCGTCCGGTGGCTTGAACAGCATCTACATGAAGTAAGGAAGCTGAACAGCTTGACATCTTTGGAGGAGAAGAGCTTGCAGGGGTGTGCATTAGTTGCAAAGATCGCAAATATTTTTGGCTAACAAAGTAGTTAGACCCGTAATTACCCCAGGGCGAAGTGTCAATCTTACGTAGCGCGTGTTCCAGCTAGGAAAAAACTTCCCCACAGACAAACACGCCTTGGTCCATGTTGCCGCGGACTAAGTTCAACTGCTCCTCTGACGAGGACAAGGATAACAAGTTTTTCCATGAGGATGCAGAGGATGCGGTTGAAGTCACCCTCAAGAAGGAGCGGTCGTGATAACATGATACTTTAAAATATGAGGGTTTTCGTGTATTTTTTTGTGAAAGCTTCATATTTTAGTTTTCATCACAGTTTTAAAAAGAAGGATTTTCCAAAACTATATCCCCTATAGTGATTCTAAAATATCGATGTTTTGGAAAACTTTGCCCAAAATATCGAAGTTTGCCTTTCCGTCACTTTTTGAAAAACATCACAATTTCAAATTGTAACGAATTCTTTTATTTTGAAAATTGAAAGGAAAAATCTCATTTTTATTTAATGATTTCATAACAAAGTCAGAAAATCTCTCGGCCCGGTCATAAAAACATAAACTTTTTACATTTAAATCCAAACGATTGGAAAGGGAGCTGACGAATCTAGAGCTTTGTGAAATCACAAGCTATTTTCCTGAGTGCCTACGAATAGGTACTCTTTTTCTCTTTAAAAACTTACAACACTAGCAAACTCGCGCCAGTCACCTGCTACTAGAGGCAATTCCTTTGTAGGATACGAAGGCCTTGTACTCGTTGAGCATGACGTTGGTGGCGCCCGTGTCAGCACAGCACTCGTCCTCGTCGTCGTAGATGATCCTGAAAGTGGGGTAGCTCTTGGTGTCGATGAGGGCAGAGACGAAGGTGCCGGTTGAAGTGGACGTTTCGGACTTGGGGAGAGAGGAGATGACGCGATCGATGGCAGCGTCGGTTGATTCCGCAGTTGCTCGACGAGCCTTGCGGCATGCAACCCGGCGCTGTTGCTTGGCCGTGACCTTATTTCTTCGCTCAAGACCACCAACAGGAATATAGAACTAGGATAGGCAGGGTAAGGGGCAGGGGCGGAACTATGTTTAGCATCTACGCTATCACCAGGAGCACCATCATTCCCATAATCCGCCTCATACTTGGCGTCGTCGTCGGAGTCCGAGGCCATTTCGTCGTGCACCTTGTGCTGGGAGTAATTCTTGACGGGGGGTTTGGAGGGAGGTGGGTTGGGAGCATTGGCAGGCTCTGGGCTGCGCTCGTTCGAGGTGGCGCACTGCGCTTTGGCGTCGCCCTTGGGACCCCCTGCATTGTTCCCGCTTGTCGTAGCGGCGACCGCCGCCATTACCTCGCTTCGAGTTGTGAGCGCTGACAATGGCCTTGGCCTTTGCTTTGTCCTTGACCAAGACGTAGCCAGTTTTGGCCAGACCAGGACAACCTTCCTCAAGGTGCGTAGGCGAGTGCGAGAAACAACAGGGGCATCGACCAGCCGCGACTACCGCCGTCAGGTCCTTCCATTTGATACCCCGTTTGGGGGGATATGTGAATTGGGGCGGCTGGTTGCCCTGCCCGCCCCTTTTCTTTGCGTCGTTGGAAGGGGGCGGTTGATCGACTTGCTTTCCGCGGGAAGCCCGGCGACCTCCGGCGACGGCGCCACTAGGGACGCCTACGGCGTCCTTAGGCTGTTTTTCCTCCATCATGAGCTTCTCGAGCTCGGCAAAGTCGGCATTCAAAACAGCCGCCTCGTCATTCATCCAATGCGGATGGGTTTTCATCCCAGGTGCGTCACTCGCTACGTGGGCTCGATCACGAAAAAAAAAAAAAAAAAACTCTCTCTCTCGCTAGGTACGTACCTAACTAAA
>JALLPA010001265.1:0-11335 GCA_036939895.1 Thalassiosira exigua
TCTGACACCCCCCTTCGCCGCGGGCGGGGTTCTCTTTTCATGGGATGGAAGCACAACGCCACACTCTCTGATGGCCGTGAGGACGCATTCCCCTCGGGCCGGCGGCCGCGAGGACGCTCGTGACGACCTTCAAACTTGTCATACGTATGGTACATAACAATTAAAACGGGCCACCGTGCTGCAGCGGCGGCAACCACCTTTCAATGATCGGAACTTTGACAAGAGTTAGTAACAAGTAAAGTCACTTTATACTTTTGACAAAGAAATCTCATTTCAAGCTCAATTGTACTTTACTTCATTGTAGCATTTTTCAGCAATGTCTACTTCTACTATACTGTATTGTAACATTTATGAAAGATCGTTCTTGTACTTGCTTTACTTTTACTTCAATAGAAGCTTCAAACTTTTATATTGGTTGCAATATACTAATTATTAAGCAAAAAAGAAAATTATTTGGAGTTTTTCAATGTCATGATATTTTCATGCAGAAAATCGTAAAAAATATGTCTATTGCTGGTCCTCGAAGGCACTCATGAGCAGAAGGCTTCCCCATAACAAACATTGATGAGCCCACGACAGCTCGAAATTCATTGGTGGCGGTTTAATATTGCTAGATGGAAGACTATGAATGTGTGGCATACCTGTATGGTTATAGGTAGAGTCATAATCTTCATTTTCTAATCTCTCAAATCATTTCTCCTCCAAATTCTCATTGTTATCCGTTCTAGGTGCTGCAAGCTTAATACACGTGCTATTAATACATTTGGTTGTGCATATGAAGTGAGATCTTTTTTGCTAGCTGTACTTATCCAGAACATCTGCCAATGTTATAGGAGTTAGTACAAATATCTGCGTTCAACACCTATCGTGCGTGTTTTTAGGCATCTATTTTGCTCCTCCCGAGTTTAGACCGTAGGATAGCATCGTAGAGGTAGAGGTAGAGGTAGAGGTACCTAGAGAGAGAGAGAGGTAGAGAGAGGCAGAGAGAGGCAGAGAGAGAGAAAGAGAGAGAAAGAGAGAGAAAGAGAGAGAAAGAGAGAGAAAGAGAGAGAGAAAGAGAGAGTAGATAAATGGAACACACAACCAAACATATACACAACCACACAATTCACGACGCGCGACACAACGACGGCGATCATGATCGGTCGACGATGATGTCGCCAGCGGACGACGGTGGCCATAAGGGCCACGAGTTGTTGGCCAATGCCAGCGATTGAAGGTCTCCGCCGACGCGCTCGTCTTTCACCATCGGCCCGTGGTCCAATATTTGCAACGTGAGTTCAAATGGTCACCGAAACAGCCATCCAATCTGGGGAGTTCGAGCCGACGCCATCGGATCGATGCTTACATAATAACTTAGATTAACATAATGTTAACGTTTATTAACGGCTTATCTGAGCCACTGCGTATTGAATTAGTTAGTTTAGTGTCTATTCGCCGCTTGCCACTGTCTAATTCGTCCATTGACCTTAGCGGCTGCCGGGGTCTTTAATGAGCTGCGAATTTCATGTCCGTCACCGCTGCTCAGCGGAGAACTGCAATATCTTAGGGGGGACTAGTCCCCAGACAAAACGCCTCAAAGGGAGGCTCATGAACGACCTAATGAAGCGATCCGTGAAGTATCAGCGGCAACGCATGATTACAGTGGCCGGGGCGGCCGTCGCAGATCGGCCATCGTAGGAGGCGGATTTTGTCATGACTTGGGAGGGACGGGACGATACGGTTTGTACGGTAGGTACTCTCGTGTCTCGCGGCAACTCTCACGCAAAAAAAATAACACGTATGTACGCACAAATTTTTGGAGACTCAACTGTTAGCGCACCAGAGCAGTTTGGTTGCTTTTGATCAGGCAGGGAAAAAGCACGCCGAACGCTTTCTAGGCTAAATCTGAGACCAATTGCTTGATTTTGGTGTTTTTCACTGCTGTCGAGCATCATTTTGTGCGTTTCAATTTGATCAAGTGCATTTTCGCAGCAAATTCCACAGATTCCATGGAATCCCCCCCCCCTCCCCCCCCGGGATGGAACCTTTTTAGTTCCATGATTCCTTGGAACCAAAACTGGTGGAATCCAATACTACATTTAGCAAGACCCCGACTAGTGACTGAGCTTAAAAAGTCTCAACTTGAGCATCGATAACGGGAGGGTTCTGGTCAATTTTTGAAAACTAAACTTCATGGCCGATTTTTATACACTCAGATGAAAGGATCTGGGCCCATAAACTTGATATTGGAAATATTTGGAGATCTTGCAAATTTTGATCAGAACCCCCTAGTGATCAATGTACTTTGATGGGTAGAAAATGGGTGAATATTTTACAACTTCAAACATATTCTCATCATTACTTTCCATGAGAGATTGCCCATATTCACCATTTTTTTGCCTCTATGTTACGGAGGCCATGGTATCAACATCCGCAAGAGCAGGGGAGGAGGAGGAGGACTACAAAACCGATATCCTCCCTTTCTGCCTCCTTGGTGTCGGGAAATATGGAGGGCCAACTGATCCGGCTACCGCGGGACGGCATCGCAGAGATTGGCGGGGAGTCCAATTCCATTGATCTAGGTGGTGAGGGCGATGGTGTGGCAAACAAGTCCTATGAGGAAATCCCGGAGTATGGGGTATTGGGCCTCATGCTGTCCCTTTTTCATCCTCGCCTTCTTCCTCGCTGATGAGGAAGGGGACGGAGAGTGCTCAGCTGCGGATGAGGGCACCGATGCTGATCAAAACCCGCCACGTGGCGTACATATTATCTTTATTAAAACTAAAGGAGTACAATACCTACCAAACAATTATTTATTTTGATGTAGATTGGTAGAAACAAAATATAAATTATTTGGTGTAAATAAATCCCTGAATGAAAAATAATAGATTAATATTTCGATATATCAAAGAGAAAATATTTGCGTAAGAAATCGTGAGACTGCTTGTGATCTACCTCAGATTTTTCGCGACCGCCGGCAGCCAAAAGGTTACCAACTGCAGGAGGAATGTGATCGCCGGCAGGAAAAACAAATATGATATAAGCTCGAGAATCTGATACAAATACGTGAATCTATTGACTTCTAAGTATTTTTGACTGATGCCAATAATATATAGGTCTCAGAAGCAAACGGCCCTAGAAAAAAAACCGTTATTGCTACCCAACAACGTCCTTTCATCGTGCTATTCTTGGGCAGGTGTTGCTCGTGACTCATCGAGCTCTGCGGTCACGAGGCCCACACCCTCTATTAAGCAGTATCAAACCAAATTCTTCGTTCTTGACTTCTCTTCCGGGTCATTCTGCAATCTTCCAGCCAAAACGTTTGGTTGGAAAATCAGCGATCAATGGATTCTCTTTAGCGACAAAATTTAACCATTTAGAAACTGCTACCTGTGCAAGACGCGCTCAACTAAACCCAATGACAATGATTGAATAATTTGGCTATCACTAGCTATCTCCTCACGAGCATCCAATGGGAGTTACATCTGGGGTTCCAATTTTGACGAGGTAGACAGCAATGGACACAGAAAACTACCTGTGATGGAGCGCTCTTGCGTTTCATCATTTTTGGGAGGGTAACATATTTTGCACCATCAAAGACATAAAAGAGGTACACTGGACACGCAAAGCCACCTGTGGACAGACACTTCTTGCTCAGCAACAAAGTGGGTTGACATCAACTCTATGCTCTTCATATACCTTAGCAGGGCTACATACCAACACATATTACATTCTCCATGGTTGACTCAAAACATTCATGATTCATATTTTCATATTTTGCATCTGTGGGGTATCAAACTTGAGCAAACAATCTTCATTTATTCTTTTACATTTTATTCATCTTTAATCAATAACCTTTGAAGACTATTGACTCGAATCTTCACTTCTTCCCAGCATTCTTGCACTGCAAAGAAGGGGGGGGAGTTGGAGTTAAGTACATGCCTACAGCTTCTACATGTTTTCCAGATACTTCGAAGGTATTGGAGTTTCGTGAAAAGCGCAAATCTTTGTAATCATTCCGTAGAAATAACTTCATAATTTGTTGGTTCGTCTTTTCAGGTAGACGCGTTGCCTGGTCGTTTCCAGGCACCCCACAGGTGGTCTACCTCACTAGGGTTTCCTTGACGGCATTTCCAAAACTGCAAAGATGAGTGTATATTGGCATATCCTTGGCGTTTATGACTCAAACGGCTCGGGCACTCCTCTCGTCCATGGCGGCCATGGCGTCCAGGACCACTCGGACCTCGTCGAGCATGCGCATGACCTCCTGCCGCAGCTCGTCCACGCCCTGCCCCTCCTTGATGCTCAACTCGATGAAGTGGTGGCCGCCCTCTTCGTCTCCGCCGCCCCGTTGCTCCCGCTCCGCGTCCATGATCTGGACCAGCCGCTCCCGCGCCCCGTCGACGATCCCCAAGTCCACCTTCGATATCACGTCGATCCACGGCCTGCGGGGAAATCGCGCTCGGACGTCCCTCCGCAGCACCAGTTGATCCTCGACGCTCGAGCACTTGTCCCCCGCGCCGCCGCTCAGGTCCATCACGTACATGACGGCCGTGGGGAGGTGGGCCATGGCCGCGAGGGTCAGCTCCTCCATCTCGTTCCGGGCCTCGGCGTCATCGCGGCGCAGGATGCCCGGGGAGTCCATGATCTGGCACAATCTTTTGTGACGTTCAATCGTTCAAAGTTGGACGTTGGCTGTGGACATAACAAATACGCTCGGTGCAGGACTCACTGAGAAACGGGGAATACCTTCTTCGACGCGGTCGCCTGGACGGCATCCGCGCGTTGCGAAATCGAGCCGTCTCGGCCGCCCTCGTCGACATCGGCCCCGCCCGTCGACCCCTCCGGCGCATCGCCTTCGGCTTCCGCATCCCCGGCCTCCCTCGAGTACTCCCTCGACGCCTCCTCCTCCCTCATCCTGCGCGTCTTGACCCCCCTCCGCAGCAGCTTCTCCCGGACCAGCTCCCGATCGCTCGGGACGCTGACCCCCGCGACGTTCCCCAGCGCCACGTCCCGATCCGACTCCCAGAACACCTGGACGTGTCCCAACGTCATCCCCCGGGTCGTGAAGGGGTAGTTGTTCACCTCCGGCGTGCCGCTGCTGATGGCCCGGACGATGGACGATTTTCCTGCGGGAACGAAGGATGGCGCAGAACGGTGAGCACCCACCGTCCCATTCGCGACCGCTCTGCGCGTCGAGGCGCGACGTCGACAAACGAAACGATACACGCACCCACGTTCGGAGCGCCCACCAGCACCACCGCGGGACAGTCCAACCTCACGACGGGCGCGTTCCTCAGGCCCTTTTGCAGCTCCGTCAGCCCCTCCCACGGCTCCCCGATCAGATCCAAGAACACCTTCCCCAGACTCTCCTTCGCCTCCTCCGCGGTCTCGTGCGCCTCCCGCGCCGTGGGGGCCGCCTTGACCTTCGCGATCCAATCCTTCGACAGCTGCAGCAGTTCCTTCCGCCCCTCGTGGACGTCCTCCAGCAGCGCCGACAACGACAGCCCGTCCTTCTTCCGACGGGATCGGACGGTCAAGTCCAACACCACCCCCTCGAACGGGTGCACGTTCTGCAGCTCCCTCCGATACGTCCGCACGGCCTCCTTCAGCGGACGGCACAATTTCTGGGAGAGGGCGTCGATCGACTGGGCGCCGCGCTTCTGGACGCGGCGGCGGGCGTTGGCGACGTTCGGGTCGTCTTTCACCTCGCGGAACGTCCGGCGCGCCGCCGAGGAGAGGATCTCGGCGGGAGGCTGGAGCGGGGGGAGGAGGCGGAGGCGGCCGGTGTCGGCTCCCTTCTTCTTCTTCTTCGTCCGGGGGGTCGGCTCGTTCGAGGCGCGGTCGTCGCGTTCGCCCCCTCGGCCTCGGCCGCTCCCGGCCGGTTGGGACGGGACGACCTCGGCCGTCGAGGCCATCGCGGCGGCGGTCGAACTCGAACTGCCCCGCCCTCGGCCGACCGCGTACAGCGCCGTCGACGAAGGCATCGCCGGCGGCAGTCGCGAACGGAAACGTTCGGGTCGGGAGAACGACGACGACGACGACGTCGCGACGGCGGAGGAGGAAGCTCGCGACGAGCAGGAGGAGACGCCGGCGCGGGAGGCGAAGCACGTCGGCCGCCCGACGCCGAAGCAGCCGAAGCCGCTCGACGACGCGGCGGCCCTCCTCGCGCCGCACCCGGCGGAGGCCAGGGCGGCCATCACCAGCAGCGACAGCGAGAGCGACAGCGACAGCGGCGACGGCGGGAGGGACCGGTCCCGTCGCGGCCGCCGCGGCCTCCTTCTCCCGCCTTCGCGACCGTCGCCGCCGAGGATCATGCGACAACGGTGAGTGATCGAGGCGGAGCTTGCGTTGCAGACGTCGGAGGCTAGGCGCCGGCGCCGGCCATCAATATGTACCGTATGTTTGGAGAGGAATGAAGGTACCCAAATTGGGGGAATTTTTTTCTCATTAACTACCGGTAGTTTTTACCTCGTACTTTTTTCCGGCAACAGTTTAGCTCTCTTGCTAGTTATTGCCAGAATTTGAGACCGACAAGTGAAAGCCTTCTATGCGAAAAAAAATCCCCCAATTTCTGACTCGGCTCTCAGATCGGTCGATTGTGAGGATCGAAAATCTAAATCCATCGGCCATAAACCGTCGAAAACTATTTTGGCGATATACGAGTATGTATATTGTACTAAAAACTATCATTATCTAGCGAGAGAATCTAGTTTAGTAGCTAAAAACTAATATTAGAACCTAAATAAGCAAGTAATAGCTAAAACTTCAAGCGCCGATATCTTCTCTTCCCGAAGGAGTTAGAAGCCGTTCATTAGCTCAAATTGATCGCCATTACAAGGGCTTTCCAACGATGTGCTGCACGGGTACCTTCTGGCGCGTCAGAAAAACGCACTCCAAACATACGGTACTGAAACGAATACCTCCTAGATTCTCCTGGATTGCGTCATGTCCTGACCTTTATGCTTAGGACACAGCCTCCTCAACCCCTTGACTGCCTCCGTCACAGCCCCAAGGACCCGCAGCTTCAGATCTTCCTTCTCCTTCGAGGCGAAATTGCCGAGGCCTCAAGGGCCTCCTCGACAGCATTGCGCTCCGAACCTCTCGAAGGGACACTCGCGGCTCGGCCAGCGCGGTTTCCAGCTCTCCCGTCTGATCCTTGAGCTCCGCTGCCTCTTGCGTCTTCACTGCCTCGTTTGCCTCCTCTTCCTCTTCATCTCGACGCGCCAGGCGTCGCTTGAGGATGCCGTAGCTCTTGGCCAGGAAGGAGTATTCGGCCCGGAAGGCGTACTCGGCTCCCCCTCGTGCTCTTTCTCCTCGGAGCCCCCCGTCCTCCGCATTCAACCCCCGGCCCTCCTTTGCATCGGCCGACGGAGAGCGGACGTCCCACTTCCTTCGGTCCTCCGGCAACGTCACCACCGTCACCGTTAGATGTCGCTGGGTTAGCCGCCACTGGCCCGACCACCTTCTCATCGTCCTCTGCCTCCTTTGGGTCATCGGGCGCCGCCGCCTCCACAGTCACCAGGCTCGACGGGCGCCGCCCCCATGTCTATCGTCGCCGTCAATGAGTCGGGCGGCATAATCCTTACCGCTCTATGATGTTTTCCCGGAGCTGTTGGATTTGGGTGTGGGTGCGCCATGGTTTGGACTGGGGGCTTCTCTCTCTCTCTTTTTGGCGGGTTGTTTCTGTCCGGGAGGTTTGTATTGTATGGCCAGGCCCAAAATACCCATGATGCCTTAGAAAACGCAGGTACCAAACTGAAACAAAGGGCGTTCCAAAATCTGCTCTTGAAAATGCAGGGCGTTATTTTTTAGTAAACAAAGGCCCTTCGTTTTCAAAAATTTCGAAACAAAAATGAAGTTTTGGCTGAAGTTTCTCCCAATTCGTTCAAACCATTGTTACTAGAAAGCGCAAAACCGAACGAAATTTGAAAACGAAGATACTTTTTGGAAACGAAGGGCGTTCTAAAAAATGGCCTTGAAAACACAGGGCGTTCCATTTTTGAAAACGAAGGCCCTTCGTTTTCTAAGGCAACATGGGTAGTTAAAGGCCCACACCAGCGAAGCGGAATGATCTGGTGGGCATCTAAAAAAATCAGCGCCTGTGGGCAGGGGACCCACGGCACACCAGAAATCAGGAATAAATATACTGAGAAAGTTGGAATGTGACAACCCTCCTGGAGCAGTGAAACATAGAACGGAACTTGGGGTTCCAGGTTTTGGCCGTTTAAAATTAAATTCGAAAATCAATTTTGCAAGTTATTCATGCGACGCTCGACACCATCGAGTTCGAAACAAAGACCCCACGACCTATGCACATCACAAAAAAATGAAGATGAAAACCTTCTTCGTTTTCATTTTCAACATTTGAAACTCAAACTGCGCCAACCGATAACGACGAACAGTAACGCGACCCACCAGGAAGAATGTCCATCGCCGCTCGTTACATACGCACCACCAATCGCCCGTCACGCCGTCGCCGTCGCCGTCACACCATGCACCACGAACTCAGTTGATCCCGTTGCACCACCCCGCCGCCGTCACCTCCTTTCATGCATTGTCGTCACTCTTCCTCTGATGGCCAACACCTTCTTCTCTCATGGCCGTTGCCTTCTTCCTTGTCGCCATCACCCGCTTCCTCGTCGTCGTGCGTCATCCTTCACGGGGATACTGGCGAAGTGGTTGCATACCCTCCCTCCAATGGGCCAACCGGAGGACCAGAGTTATGACCTCGTACCTTTGAGATGAGTTCCAAGTTACAACCTCGTACCTTTGATATAAGTTCCAAGTTATGACCTCGTACCTTTGATTAAAACAGTCACCAGAGGCCAGCGGCCTTGATAAGGTTAGGTGCTTCCCTCATGCTTGGACTTGGATGAGTCAGTCGCATCTCATTCAGCTTCGTCACGAACTACCCGACCAGCCTCCTCATGGTTATCAACCTGAGCTGAAGGGCCAGGCCAATGTGAATTGTGACCGAAGGTAGATACTTGTAGATATGGATCAAAGGTACGTCCTCCTACCTTTGACTTCATAGAGTTAGGACCTCATACCTTTTAGTGAATGCTGGCTCTCAGAGGTGTCCACTCAGTCTGTAGGTTTCCCCGCCGTGTCATCTAAGTTCAAAGGTATGACCTTCTACTTTTGAGTTCAAAGTTTGGACCATAGTATACCTTTGAGACAATCTGTCCGCTCGTGGACCTTGGCACTCATGCATTGGGTCTAAAGGTACGAGCTCCTAACTTTGAGTTCAAAGTTACGACCTCCTACCTTTGAGTCAGTGTGTCCGCTCGTGGTGCTTATCCAATCATGGCAGAGAGTCCAAAGTTGCAACCTCCTACATTTGAGTTCAAAGTTACGGCCTCCTACCTTTGAGTTCAAAGTTATGACCTCCTACCACTGAGTCTTGAGATTGAATCCACTGGCGATGGCAAGGAGTCCAAAGTTAGGACAATCTACCTTTGAGTTAAAAGTTATGACCTCGTACCTCTGAGTCAATGTATCCGCTTGTGAGACAGAGTTACTAGCTTCTATCTTTGGCTCGTACCATCCCAGCTTTGATTTGTCACAAGTACGTCCCGCGTGGCCTGAGCGCAATGGACAAGGTTTAGGTTATCCCCTCATGCTGTCGAAAGGTAGAGCCATCTAACTTTGCATTCGCCATAGTATTGATTCAGCGTTTCACTCAGGTAGCTTTAGACTTAGAGTAATTCAAATGAATTGTTAATGCAAAATGAACCTAGTTTCCAGACTCCACCCGGATCTCCTCCCCCTTCACCTCGACCAAGTTCTCATTCCCAAAGCGAGTCAGCTTCTGACACGTCATCTTTCCCGGATTGCCAGGCAACTGGTCGCAAACACACATCTTTGCCAAAGTTGAAAGGTGTTTCTTATCGATTTTGATCTCCAAGAGAATGAACCCAGGGCAATGTTTGTGCTTCTCGTTGCATTCCTTTGTCTGAGCGCTGAGGTGCCCAATGCACTGACACGTTCCCGCACTGATAAAGCCACTCCTCTCGCCGCCCTTGCACGTGTACCACAGCTCCTCCGGAAGCTCCAGCTAATGATTTCTGTCGCACATCGAATGACAGCCATGCACTTTGTCCGGAAAGTTCTGCCCCGTGTGAGGATTGCTCTTGAACTTGTGGAAGTATGCAAAGATCACCGAGTGTGCGATGGCATTCTGCTTGGAGGCTGAGATCTCTTTCATGGGCCACGTCGTTTTGTTTTGATTTGTCCCGTTGATGCTCTCCTTCTTCTTCTGCTCGACCGTCTTGTTGAGGAAGTCCCGCTTCGCCTTGATTGCAATCAAGTGCAATGTTCCGAGGCCTTTCTTTCCAGGGGACACAAACACGAGGCGGCCGGCAAACCATCCCCGGCGCGATTTGCTCTCCCACTGCACGACCCAGCACCACGTCGGACACGCGCCGATGATATTGTCCATAGTTCAAAACTTCTTTTCCACGTCAAATTTGCCCTTAACTTTATTCCAGTGGATGCCGCTGGGCAGATCCTTCATGCCCCACGGGGACGGCAGCAAGTCGCGAAGCTAATTGACCCGTTTCATTCCGTCCTTCTTCGACGAGTTCTCAAGGCAAACCATAAGGTCACCGCATTGGCCACAGCCAGAGTGAGGTGCCTCCAATCCTTTACCACAAGCTCTCCCTCCTCGTTCTCGATGTGCATGAGCCATTTGAGCCCTTCCTCGTCCCAGCCGCTCTTCTCCGTCCACAGCGCGTCGAGCTTTCACCTGTACGAATCTCCGTACATGATCGCAAAAAGCTGCTCGTCGCTCGTGAAACGAAAAGTGGTCTCCGTCAGCAAAGGCCTCACAGCGTACTCGTCCATGTCCAAGAATAGCTTCTTCGCCGAGGATGCAATGTATCCATGGAAGTAGCGGTGCTTGGAGCTGTGATGTTTGTCCCACGCGTAACGAGATGTCAACGGCGCGATCGTATCCAACGTCGAGAAAGTGTACGATCCCTTGGCCACCGCTTCCTCTCCCTCGAAGTGAATTGACGCGTCGTGCTGACCGGGACGAGTTGTGCTTTCCATCTGCTTTGCCTCCTCGCCAAGCAATGCATTCGCAGCCGCATCGACTGCCAAGCCAATCAGTTTTCCGTGTTCATCGTCGCCCACCTGCAGTTGGTGGCCGTCGGTCATGCCGTGGATGACCCTTTCCCCCTCGAAGTCTTTCGTCATGGCGCTAAATTGATGGAGGTAGTACTGGAAGGTGTTGAGGTCGAACTTCTTTATTAATTTTCGCCAGCTAAATTCATCAACAGTTACTGGCGATTTTTTGCCACTCTAGGTAAAACAGCACATACGTCGCTGGCGTTTTTTTCGTCAGGAG
>JALLPA010001266.1:0-11325 GCA_036939895.1 Thalassiosira exigua
CTCGTCCGCCAAGAATTAGGCGGACACGTGTCTCCGTAGGGTCTAATTTAGAGTGTGTTTAGATAGAGGTTAACGTAATAATTTTGTAAGTAAATCGTCTAAGCCCGCTTATTTATCAAAACGTGCCCGCTAAATGTAGAGTCTACTCGTCAGTCGCAGTTCGCAGTCCGGTTCAGTTTCCAGTTTCACAGCTTCACAGTTTAGTTCCCAGCGGCCAGCGTTCACTTTCCCGACAGCATGGCGACGAAGTTACAGCAGGGCAACGAAGATATAACGGCTGCAGACGATGGTGCAGTCTTCTACATCGGAGCCACCTATTCCACAGCGTGTTACAGACCCGCGGATCCAATTTCCGAGGTCTTTCCGCTGCCCCCTGGGTGTCCCAGTGAAAAGTGGCCACCCGTCTCCTTCGTCGTGTACAAGCCGTGCATCTGCACGGATGGATCCTGCTGCTTTGGCCAAACCTACATGGACGAAGATATGGAGATCCCAGACTCTGTGCTTGCAGCATCGCGTCTCACTCGTGAGGAGCTCCGGAGTCTCATATCGGATGTGGCCGGCGAGCTCAACAAACGAAAAAAGTGCTGCTGGAAGTTCGGCTGGCTGGGTCCACTGTTCATTGTGGCCTTTCTTATTGACATATTTTTTCGATTCGCTTTCAGCAAGACTATGTGCTTTAAACCGACAACCAAAGCTATCAACGGGATCTTGAACCATCATAACGAAAAGTTCACAAGCCGCGGGGTCAAAGTTGAACTCGTCACCATCCAAACCCAAGTATACAAAACACTACCCTGGGAAGCCAGTCTCGTACCTCCGCCGGATCTCAACTGCTGGGCACTTGCGGTGTACATTAAGAAAAGAGCTGACGAGTATACAGCCTAGTGTAGTGGAAATAGCAGAAGCAAGGGGGAGCGACGAGGGTGTGAGGTACGCAAGGGTATAGTATTTACACAAATGTTTTATGATTCTATCTATTGGCGGTGTGAGCCTGAAGAATTTAGCAACAATATATTGTGTGAAATAAGCCGTAGCCTTGTCTCGACTTCCCTTCAGTTTCTTTAGACTCCCCTGAATCATTACCGGTTCGTGTCTGCCTAGAGGTCTAGGTGTCTCGCCATCAAAATCAATATCAAACAACACGACCAAACGCGCTGGCAGGATGTAGACACATGATATTATATACACGTCTGGTTTGAAACATGGGCTTAAGATGATCCACTGCCACACACAAAAGCGCACAAGATGCTAGGTAGGATAAAGAAGGCAAAGGATGGACCCAACCTGTCGTGGTGACATTCAATATAGAAAGCAGATAAGTTTCGTGTAACAATTGTAGTGCATTTAGCCACGACATGGGTAGCTCCTCCAATGACGGCAAAACTGAAGAGTCTGAATTCGCCTGTTCTTGATGGTTGCGGCAAAAGGGAATGCATTGGTCAACAAAGCTGACATGGAGAAAACCAAAGCAGATGAAACCACGCCCTTGCTTTTCTCTCGCACAGACACAAGCAATCGTCAGTCTTTCATCTTCTCCACTTCCGCGGCCAAATAGTTCAATCTATCCTTCAAAACCCTCAGCGAGCTCAGCAGGATGTCCTCGGCGTCCATCGCCCCCGTGCTCTCCACCGAGAACACGAACCGGTCCGTGCTTTGGACCACGTGCACGAAGTCGTCGTCCTCCGGTCGCTTCTTCATCGCGTCCTGGGCCACCTTCAGGTCCTCCGTGAACGTGGCCATCTCGAACGCGTTCTCCACCGCCACGAGGTTGCCCGTGATCTCGTCCAGCTCCAATATCCGATCGGGACAGGCCTCGACCAGCTCCTGCTTCTGCTCCAACGTGAGCATGTTGCACGCCTCCTCGTTGATGGTGATGACGGGCCAGAAGCGGTACGTCGCCACGGCCACGGGGCACCACTTGGCGTGCTCCTTGGAGATGCCCATGCGCGCGATGGCCTTCAGCTTCATGTGCTGGCCGGGACCGAGCTTGACGATGGATATCCCCTCGTCGTGGGACTCGTCCTGCTCCTCCTCGTTGAGGAAGTGGGCGGGGGCCACCAGGATGTTGTTCGATATCTGCATTTGTCGTGTGTAGGTTGCATTTAGACTCATCCCAACGTCCATCGGAGGCCTACAAACCTGCATGGGACACAAACCAATGCAAGCAGGTCACGCATCACGTACCAAATCTCTGCTGGTCACCGTCAGCGGAAGGTCGCGCTCCTGGTCCGGCCTCGTCGGGTTGACCTTGTCGAAGTTGACGTCCAGCTCGAACTCGACGCAACACCGGGGACACCGGTCGAAGCAGACGCACTCCCGGTGCGGCAGGAACGCCTGGTGGCAGTCTCCCCCCCTGCGACGACGAGAACAAGATACCGATCAGAAACGTCCCAACGGCGGGGGGAAATATCCCGGCGTAGGTACGCAAGTCCGGTCCCGCCGTCACAACTCCGCCGCACTCACTTCATGCTCCCCTCGGGCGTGTACCGGATCGGGATCAACCCCAGCCGGTGCGCGACGTACTCGTCGTTCAGCACGCTCGAGTTCTCGCTGTACTCGACGAGGTCGACGGCCAAGGTCGGGACCTCCGCGATCATGATCCGCCGGAGGGTGTTGGCCATGCTCGTGTCCGTCTCCGAGAGGACGAAGGAGATGGCGTGGGGGGCGATGGAGAGGATCTCGACTTTGGGGAAGCGCTGCTGGGGCATGGTTGCGAGGTTGTTGTTATGAAATTAAGAAGACGTGACGAATGACGATATGCTGTTGCGAAGAAAGCGGGATGGGACGGGGGATCGCCGCGTTGAGGACGAGTTATGCAGGGAAGGAAGTTGTTTCGAGTATCTCTAGATGCGGGCGAGCTTTTGCTTTTGGCCGAGCCTAGTCTCTGGCAGTTATCTTCAGGAAGTTTGGCTCAGCGGACACCCAAATATCAAACGTGGCCCTTTTGTCGGCGGCCAACGTCGGAGCGTAAGGCGCAGTGAGGGCCGGCGGCTGCACCGTCCAGCGGCCGGGGCCGGGGGTCAAGGTGGAGGACAGGGTGTCGGTCAGCTCCAGCGCCCCGCGTGCGGCCCTCGTCGCCGGGACGTGAGACTGCTGCGCTACTTGCGACTTGCCGACCAGCCCTCTCGTTGTTACTCTTGACAGCTCTTGACTCTTGACGCCGCGCCTGGGGGCTGGAACGAGGAAGAGGGGCAGATACAGAATACTGGCGCCGGTGATGGTGAGGATGAGGATGAGGGACGATTGCTGCCTTGCTGACTCTTGCTGGCCGTTGGATTTCGTGGTAAGATCTCAGATAAGTCGATACGCCCGCGTATCTATATTTCGTAAAATCGTGTGATTTCGTCTATTTATTTGAGTCATTGCGCGGTATTGTCTGTTGCCCTTCCAATCTTCGGGGGCAAATGCCACTAATCCCATTGCCGCCGATCCCTCATTTTTTGAAAAGCGGCACCGCACCACGCACGACATATCTACAGCTACCTCGCCAACCATGGACGCCGCCGCCCACGCCGACGCAGTCGCCCGCGCCAAGGCCATCGCCGCCCGCCTCGCGGGCACCGCCGCCGCCCCGGCCATCCCCGGAGCGAACGGGATCGGCGGAGGGGGAGGGGGAGGGGGAGGAGGAGGAGGCGCCGCCGCCGACGTCAGCGCCATGCTCGACGCGGCCCTCGCCGGCGGAGGAGGAGGAGGAGGGGGCGGACACTACGGCCCCGCCGGCGGATCCGGGGGGGGCGACTTTTCGAAGAAGCGCGGCGTCGAGGACGCCCTGGCCTCCCTCATCCCCGGCCTCGGCCACGTGGAATCCAAGCGCGCCCGGACCGACGGCGAGGCCGCGAAGAAGGTGTGGATCCCCTCCGATCGCAACCCGGGCTACAACTACGTCGGGCTGCTCATCGGGCCGGGGGGGAGCAAGCAGCGCGAGCTCGTCGCGAGCAGCGGGGGGAACGTGAAGATCTCGATCAGGGGGAAGGGGAGCAGCCAGAAGGGATCCGAGGCGGCGGTGCCCGGCATGCCCGAGGAGCCGCTGCACGTGCTCCTCGAGGGACGGCCGGAGAGCGTCGACAAGGCCGAGCGGCTGGTGAAGGAGCTGCTCGAGGACAGCGAGGCCGCAGACAAGGAGAAGGCGCGGCAGCTGGGAAGCCTCAACGCCTCGGGGGACGGGACGGGGAAGGTGGGGTACACCCCCAAGCCCGTCGCGATGATCCTCGGCGGGGGGGGCGGCGCCTCCGGCGGCGGCGGGCACTACGGCCCCCAATCCGGAGAATCCCAGCTGGAAGAGAAGATCGGCGTCCCCAACGGCGTCGTGGGCTTCATCATCGGGCGGGGCGGCGAGTCCATCACGGCCATGCAGCGTCGGACCGGATGTCGGGTCCAGATCCAGAAGGAGCACGAGATGGCCCCGGGGACCTCCCAGCGCGTCATCACCTTGACCGCCTCCACGGCCGAGGCCATCGCCACGTGTCGCGGAGAGATCGAATCCATGGTCCGAGAGCGGATGGTCGCCGCGGCTCCCGCGGGAGGAGGAGGAGGAGGGGCCGCCGTGGGCGGGCTGGGCCTCGGCGCCGCGGTCGGCCCGGGGAACAACGCCGCGTCCCAGATGATGCAGCTCCAGAAGGCCGTCGCGGAGGGTCAGGCCCACGTCACCGTCCAGGTCCCCGACGCGGACGTCGGACTCGTCATCGGGAGGGGGGGGATGCAAATTCGGAACATCCAGGAGAAGAGCGGGGCGAACATCCAGATCCCCCCCGTGGCCGACGCGAACAACCCCGCGGTGCGGACGGTGAACATCACCCACCCGAACAAGGAGGGGGGGGAGTTCGCGAAGCAGATGATCGAGGAGATCTTGAGCACGAAGGCGAGCGCGCGGGGGGACGGGATGGGAGGGGGGGGGATGGGAATGGGAGGCGGGGCGGGAGACACGACGATCCAGGTCAACGTGAGTGTTGCGTGTTCCTCTGTTTGCGTGTGTTGATTTTTTGTTCGACTTTTAGGCTTGCGAGGAGATGTCGCGATGGAGAGATGGAGATTCTCCTTTGATGGCGGGGAGTGTGTTATATGTTTCTCTGCATGTTGTTTGTCTGTGTATGTTTGTGCAACCCTGCTGACCGCTGTGCTGGATGTGGGTCCTTCGACGCCGAAGGGAGGACAACAGAGATCGTACATGAGGGATTGGCACTTGGGTGGGTTTGATTTGTCCTGCATTTTCATCTTCATCCACTTTCAGCGAGCTCGTTGCAAGATCAATCAAGAGGATAAATGGTACAAGGCCAAGGCAAGAACCGTTCTCGCGATCAAGGGTGCAACACTCATGATGGAAAGTGCGATAAGTATGGTGCAATTTTCATGACCTACTTGATGCTTTCGAACTGCCATTACTTCGATCGCCTTTGTTTGCAATGCATTGTTTTGATTCGGCTCATACTGTGTCTCTTCTCGGCGATCTTGGAGCCTAACCATCTCTGACCGAACAGGATGTGATATTTTCCCTCGTGCTCCCTCATCCCTAATTCGATGCCTCTTTGCATTTCTCGTGCCATTACTTTCGCACTGCCACTTGTTTTATCACTCCCAAAAGTGCCCCGACAAGGATGTCGGCATGATCATCGGCCGAGCCGGCTGTGTCATCAAGCAGATGCAGACCCAGACGCGCTGCCGGATCCAGATCCCTCCTACCGCCGCGCCGGGCTCCATGTACCGTGTTATTTCAGTCATTGGTCCCGTCGCCGGATGCCAGCAGGTGCAGCAGATGATCGAGACTATCGTGGCGGAGCAGTCGTCTCAGAGCGTCATGTCGGGGGTGGCATTCTCTAACAACAACCAGTATGGGCAGCAGCAAGCCTACGGACAGCAGGCTCACGGGCAACAGGCCTACGGACAGCAAGCTTACGGGCAGCAGGCCTATGGACAGCAAGCCTATGGACAACAGCAGCAGACGGGACAGAAGACTGACTATTCGGCAGAATGGGCCGCCTACTACGCCGCTCAAGCAGCGGCCGGTCAAGGAAGTGGTGCTGCGGCAACGAATGGGACGGCCACGACAGCTACATCGACAGCCCCAGCCCCCGCTGCCACCGGCACCACCACAGCAGCGCCCGCACCCGCTGCGGCCGGGCAGCAGCCCGCACACGATGCCTATTATGAAGTGTTTTGGCAGTACGCCTCGTACTACGGAGAGGAGGCGGCGCGGAAGCACTACGGAGCCTGGTCGCCGCCCGTGGGAACGCCCAACCCAAACGCCGGGGGTGCAGCCGCCGCTGCGGCGACGCCGGCAGCAGCCGCCCCGGCTGGTTCTCTCACGGCCGCAGCTCCTACGCAGGCGCCGGCCCCCGCGCCTCAGGGAGTCATTCAGGATACGAGCGTTCGCCGGGTGTCGAACTTGCCAGCGTGGATGACGAAGCAGTGATAGGCAAGTTTTCATGTCTCCATGAATACCATTTGCGAGTTTGAACTTTTATCGTGGTGTGATCAACTTTTATCGTGGTGAAATGAACATTGTGGTGTGATTCTATTGTTGATCAGTATTCACAGCGTGGGGATCAGTTGACGCACTTTCTTTTTGGGGGGATCCAGGGGTAGGTTCGGAATATTCTACTGGTATATAATCATTTCATTTTATTCGTGTTAAGATCCCATGTATTCGTACATACCGCGCGCGCGAGCGAGCATACAACAAACACGTACAGATTCTTCAAAGTGGTTAAGTGATGCAAAGGGGACAGGTAGGAGGAGGAGAGTGGAAAGAGTGATGTTTTTTTTCGATTTGGCCAGGAGCCATGGGATTCACATCCGAGAGGAATTGTTGTTACTGAGCTCCTAAGGTATTTCAACACACGATTGTCTCTGAACTGTAAAAACGAAACAAGAGCCTTCTACCTACATCACCTTCGGGATGGGGCACCTTCGAAATGTCAAAATTGGAGCGATGCTGCGCCCATCAATGAAGACCTCATGTTTGAGTTTGCTTGGTAGGTTGCACGCGACACGGTTGTTTGTGTGCTGATTAAAGATTTTTTTGCAAAAGCCAGCGTGTGGTAAGAAAACAATGCTGAGCTTGATCTACCACGACAGAATATTGCCTTGCCATGAAGTCAGTGGCTTTCCACAAGAGGCTGTGACCTGTTTATATTTCTGGGAAGTCTTGTAGGTAGGCTGCTTACTACAATACTTTGCTTGGTTGACTCGGCTCACGTTGCCCTATCCCACGCACCCCCTGGAACCCACTCTATCTAGAGATAGAAGAGGAGAGATCGTGATGTGCAGTATTCGCAGGTTTGATCGAAGCTTGCTTGGCTGGGCGTGTGTGAGTCGGGGCGATTCTTGTAGCTTGACTCGGGTAGATGGGTCTAGAGGTATGAACATGTATGTGTAAACTGATGCCAATGCGCATTCCTTGGGCATCTTTTTAGTTGAAGCTGACATTTGAGATAGAACTCCTCCTCTTTTGTAATTACTAATCCAAATCGAAAAGGATTCCACATGCATAATAGTGTACATAATTCATCTTTCCACAAACGAAACAAGCACGCAGCTTGGCAGCTCTGATCTTAGGCTTGCTTGGCTGGCTACGCGTACGTAGGCAAGAGCGATTCTACTAACTTGAAGACGTAGGTAGCTTGGTAGGTATGAACATGTGTAAAATGATGGCAATGCCCATTCCTTGGGAAGTCTTTGAATTGTAGCTGACAGTTGCGAAACCTTGAGGTAGAACTCTTTTACCCGCAATCAGTGTCAACAAGGAGATGGCCGCGGTAGAAGGTTAGGTATGAACATGTGTAAACTGATGCCAATGCGCATTTCTTGGGCATCTTTTTAGTTGAAGCTGACATTTGAGATGGAACTCCTCTTTCGTATCGTACTATGTATGCCTCAATCAAATCGGATATCAACAGAGGCGATCTGACGACTATGTGTGATTTTTGCCCGAAGTATGGAGTGGCCGACACTCCTCAGCCCACGCCGGAACCTACCCAAGAGCCTACTCCACAGCCCGTTACCGTGAGCCCTACCCGTGATCCGACTGCAAAGCCGGTTACAGAAAGTCCCACGAAAGATCCTTCCCAAATGCCAGTCACAGCAAGTCCAACGAACGAGCCCACCCGAAAGCCAGTCACTGCAAGCCCCACCAACGATCCTACCCATAATTCTGGCTTAATTCCCACCACGCAGATAACCCGCCAACCGGTCTCCCAGCAAACAACATCTCAGGTAAAGGCATCTGACACCATAATGTTATGCATTAACACCGATGCATTTGTTCTCTGACAGGTTATTCACGGCGATAATGTTTGCTCTTGCAGGCAACTGCAAATGTGTTTGATCCCTCGCCTTCAGAGGCTTTGGCATCCACCACCATCTCACCCACAACATGCAAGGATAGGGGAACGCTGCACCAATGCACAGAACGACATTGTACCAAAGGATCAAGTCTACGATTCCGCCAGGGAGTGCTGCATGCAAGAAATGGGATTTTATCAATGCGGAACGACCGATGTTTGCGAGCCTGTCGATGCCCAAGTGACGGAGCAAAGTTTCAGTCTGTCAGGTAGCCCTACTATCAGCCCAAGAAACGACCCTGCAATGGTACTACATATCTCTAAAGCTGGCGCTGTAGAATCGGCCTCTGAGGCTAGTGTGGCGACAAACCCTTTTGATTTGGCGCTCTTGGTTTTCCTTTTCTCGGCGCTCTTGATCTTTTGGACTGTTGTTTGAACATGTGGCTCGGCGGTGTTGCGTCCTACTAGTAGGCTTGGTCATCAATAATTGGTTAAATGCGTTTGTTTCGTTGTATCAAGTCCAAACTGATCGACATTATTGTAGTCATGAGTATGTGAGTTTGGAAATGCCGCTCTAGAGTTCATTTTCGAGCATCTGAACGACCCAGTTTCCCATGTAGTCCGGCCCCAGCCAGTACAACGCCTCCAACTCCACCTTGTACCCCGCATCCTCCATGTCTCGCACCTCGTCCTCGTCCTCCGCTGTCAAGAACGATCCGTCCGCGTCGAGGAGCGACGCGATGCGCTTGTTGTCGAGGTCCGTCAGCTTCTGAAACACCGTCTCCGGTAGGTCGCCCTTCAGCCCGGCCACCTCCGACGGACGCAACCCGATCCAGCGCATCGGCACGCCGTACTTGTCCCTCCCGTCGACGCCCATGCGATCGCCGGCGCGATGGTACAGCGACAGGACGGAGACGCCGTACGGATTGCAGTCGCACAGGCCGTACACCGGCAGGTCCAGCTCGCGGTGGAGCGCGGCGACGAGGGCCCGCGTGGCGAGGTCGGGGAATCCCTTTCCGGTGACGAGGACGCACGGGAAGCGATCGAAGATCCGCTCCTCCGACAGGCGGTTGTAGACGCCCTCCTTCTCCACCACGAGGATCGCCCGGGCGTCCTTGGACTTTATCTTGATCTCGACGCCGTCCTCGGTCCGTCCCCGCTTGTCTCGCTCGGTCCACTCCCGCGTGATGGGCAGGCCTTGGATGGACGAGAGGGCCGTGCCGTCGATGGAGCCGCTGACGTCCTTCCCGGACGGCAGGGTCCCCCGGCGGGTGATCTCGACGCATCCGCAGAACCACCCCTTGGGACTGTCGACGAAGCGTTTGCATGCGAGTCAGCAAAATTAATAAGCGCGCACACCGAAGATGCGTCGCGAGGCTCACCTCGCGGACAACCCCAGACTCCGCCGCGGGACGCCCAACATCTTCGCCACCTGCAGTATCACCTCGTCGCACTCCCTCTGGTTCCGAAAGTGGGTCACGAAGACGTAGTACACCTCCCGCGTCGTCGTGGTGCGATTCGACAGCAACAGCCGGTGGACGAACGACAGCACCAAGCAGATGGACGCGAAGGAGCGGCATTGGGCGATGTTCCCGAAGTCGCGACGGAAATTGGGATCGCCTCCGCCGTCGTAGGCGTCGGCGCGGTCGTGATCTCGGCGCGATCTGCGGGACGCTCGGGGGCTCGCGTAGCCGCGCAGGACCGGCTCCTCCTTCCGGTGGAGCTGCTCGAACAGTCCCTCCATAATGGCTTCGATTCTGTGGAGGACCTCGAGGGAGTCCGAGGAGCGACGAAGGATGGGCTCGGCCGCGGGCTTCGCGCCAGCTTGGCCGTCGTCGCAGTCGATTTCGGAGTCGTAGTCGCTCGCAGCGGAGCCACCGCTGTGGTGACGGTCGTCGCCGTCGTCCAAATGCTCCGACTCGTCGCCGTCTCGTCCAAGCGCGAACGAAATTTCGCCAACCGCCGCGTCTCGCTGCGGCTTCGCGTGCTCGTCGTCGGCGTCGTAGTAATCGTCGTCACAGCAATCGTCTTCATCTTCTTCTTCGCCGAAGACCAGGCGCTCGGGCTGTCGGACCCGATCGAAGTCGATCTCCTCCGGGTGCCACCCCGCCCGACGGGCCCAGCGGGCGCCGCCGCCGTCGTCGTAGCGTTCGTCGATTGCCCTCGAGTCGCTCGAGCGTGAATCGCGCGAGCTCCTGTGGTCGTCGAACGAAAGCGAATCGCGACTGTCGCTTCTTCGACTTCGGCGTCCGACGAGGCCGCGGCGGCCCTCGAGGCGCTCGCCGCAGCTCCCATCGTCGTAGTCCCGATCGTCGCAGCTGTCGTCGCAGCTCCGGTCGTCGTCGCTGCGCGAGCTCACCCTGCCGAGGCGACGGCGCCTTCACTCTTTGCCGGGTTCCTCGTCGCGACTTCGTTCGTCCTTGCCGCGACAACAGCCGCAGCCGACGTCGTCGACGTCGACGTCGTCCCAGTCCTCCTTCGAACCGCCGTTTCGCTGCGCGAATTTCGAGCACCCGCGACCAAATTTGCCGCCGACTGCGGTCACCTCTTCCGAGGCTCGCGGCGTCGCAGTCGTCGCAGTCGTAGAAGAAATAGGACTTACCTTCATTTCGTCGAAGACCAGTCGCTCGGGACGTCGGTTCCGCTCGGCGTTCCACGCCTCTCGTCCCTCGACCCCACTCGACGTTCGACGCCGCTCGACGCTCGTCCCTCGACGCCGCTTGAAGTTTGACGCCGCCCGTTCCTTGGCGTTCGACGCTCGACGCTGTCCCTGCTCGACGTTGTCGAGGAGTGCAAGACGGTCCAAGACTCGACGCTCGTCCCTCGACACTCGACGCTCGACGTTCGATGCTCGACCCTCGACGACATTCGACGTTCGTCGATTCTCTCTCGACACCGCTCGACGCTCGAGCTGAAGACCGAAGACGAGCGGAAGACGACCGAGCCGAAAACGAACGTGGACCCTCTGGCGATGCGTTGGCGGTGCAGTTGGCTGTGCGTTGTCGTTGCAGTGGCAGCTCGTCGGCCGTGCAAAAGTGCATTCGCCGCC
>JALLPA010001267.1:0-11333 GCA_036939895.1 Thalassiosira exigua
TCTGATGCTGCCGCTGAAAAAGCTCGCCTGCGGCTGGTGTGGGCATTCTAACGAGACCTTTGGGACCAAACTAGGGGTCATTATTGTAGCGTAAAAGTACGATACACTGAATGTGAGCAAAATAATTGTTGACAATGACAGCTTTGGGGCCTGTATCATGACGTCATAAGCCTATTATTTCCATTTAAATAGCGATTTTTACAATAATAAGACTAAATAACTAGGAGTATGTGGAAATGTCAATCAATGCAATAACGTTCTCTTATTGAAAAATACTATTCACATGTAGAAATGGAATTGATATGAATTATTATTTTCGTCCCCTTCACCATCCTGTCGTTGCATTTCGTTTGCTTGTTTGCTTGGCCTTGGATGGCATGCATGGCAGCAGATGGCAGCGTGATGGCAGACGGGCCCTGGCAGACCTGTCTTGCACCCACGGTCGCCGCCGGTCGAGATCTAGCTGGGCGGGGGGGACGGGCCACCTGCGCTACAAACTTCATTGGTACTCCATAAACATCATTGTCTATCATCTTGTTACTCCACCAAGCAAGCGTTGCCATTGCCAAGATCCCATGTGCCACTGCGGCGCATCCGTCCCGTGAGCTGTGGCCGCGCTACGTGGCTGCGAGCAGAGCCCCTTTTAGCGCGGGGCCGTCTTGCTAGAATAATTATGACGCAGCCAGAAGCTTCGAGACTTCTGCATCGCGACCACGATGGCTATGGGTCTGCCAATGACTCCACTTCCAATAATGACGATCCAAACGACAGGAGTATCCACAGAATACGACGCGGTGGACTCAGGCAGAGCATCGATGTTTCCCTTCGACAATCCATTCGCATGCTCCAGGATTCGATGGCACCCTTCAACGCCAGCGTCCGAGAGATGGGAGGGACGTCCACCATGTCCAACGAAATGTTCAACTTGACGAAAAATCTCGTCGGAGCCGGGGCATTAGGCATACCGTCCGGATTTGCTGCTCTGGCCGGGGCGTCTAGATCTGGGTGGGCCATGATTCCAGCAGCTGTCATCATCTTGGTAATGGCCACAATTTTTGGGTATTACTTTATTTTGATTGGGAGGCTTTGCAAGATGCTTGATGCGTCATCTTATGGAGAGGCGTGGCAAGAATCTGCCGGCAAAAGAGGAGGGATTTGGCAAAGCATATCTTTCATGGTGCCACTTTCTGTCATCCTCATGGCAGGTCTAGGAAATTTGGCCTACAGCATCATACTTGCAGACTCGACTAGATCCCTTGCAGAGAGGTTTGGATTTCATGTTGGTCGCAATACATGTCTTTTCTTAGTGACAATTTTCGTGTTGCTGCCACTATGTATGGTGAAGAAGCTAAGTGTTTTAGCTCCATTTTCTGCTGTCGGTACAGCGGGAATCATTTTCACTATGATCGTGATAGCATGGAGATGTTTCGATGGATCTTATGATGTGGAGCAGGGCGGTGAATTCGTTTCTGTGAGTTTCATCGTTTTGGTCTCAATTCTTGGAAAAGCTACTGCGGCTTATCAGGTCGACGGTTCTTTGCAGTCCACTCCTCCAGAATCTAGGCCACTGTTCGAATCAGACGAGCCCGTCGTCCCAGCGATCTCTAAGCTTTTTCTCCTTCTATGCATGTGCTTTCAAGCATTTTTCAGCCACTACAATGCCCCAAGGTAAGACTACTTCGACATCATCGCTTTCACCATTATTTTTACATCACTGCTTTATTTTGCTGTTGTATCATTATCAGGTATTACATGGAATTAAAACGAAATACAATCGAAAGATTTAGTTGGGTATCAAATGTTGCCTTTGGAGTTTCAGCCATTATTTACTTTGTCATCGGGGCCACAGGATATTACACTTTTGGAGAAAACACAGATGGATTCATTCTGAATGTGAGGTAACCGTCACTGTTGTTCAGTCCAATCTTCGCGATACTCACCATCCCTCCACTTTTTCAGAATTACTCTACCAATGATGAAAGTATCAACATTTGCCGTTTTGCTATAGCAGGTGCGTCATCGTCAATTACTCTTTCGTTCAGGGACAAAATCGTGTGCAACATCGAGGATAACTAACTCTTGTACATATCTTTCCCTCCACCTCAGTTGCTATTGCTTTTACTTTTCCATTGCCATTCATTGGTACAAGGGATGGAATTTTGGATTTGTTTTCTGTTGACGAGGAAATGCAAACTAGTACGAATCTGAACATTCTCAGCCTTGTCATCCTATCACTGATCACTGGTTTAGCATGTCGCTTTACAGATTTAGGCTTGGTAAACGCTGTTGGCGGTGGAGCACTGGGAACATTAGTGGTTTTTGTCTTCCCCTCAATCATGTTTTACTGTGCAGTGAGCAATCAGAAGGACTCAAGTTATTTGATGAAATGTGAAAGCATATTTTGTTTGTTGCTGATGCTTGTTGGTGTTGCAATTGGTGTTGTTGGTGTGATGATAGTAATCAAGTCATAGGACGGCTAAGTCAACTGCTGATAAGATGCCACCTGATGAAGCAAAAACATTCTGTTGTTTACACATGATATTCGCCTGTTTTGTTGCGAACGAGCACCTCTAGAGACCAATTTAACGTTTGCTGAGGTGGGCCTAGATCCTTTTTGAACATGCCTGGCATAAGAAACTTTAGGAGCTTGCAAGAATTCTCGTTTTTACAGTCAAAATCATGTTAGCAAAACTTAAGTCCGATTATCCCTATCGTGCAACCATTGTCTCCTTCCAGCCAATCCAAAGCATGACACAGGGCGGTCACTTGTGTAGCTAAAGAGATGCAACCAATCCAGGGTCACACCTGTCCCTGCTGTAAGAGGACCTCCTGACATGTCAGATGTAATCATGCTGATGCACAACGTTCTTGATGAAATTGGACTGCCCATTGACCAAAGACGTACTAGGTAGTGTGTCACCTTAAACAGATCACTATGTAGCTAGCCCAAACCGGGTCTATTGGCAATCATTGGCAATGTGGCAGTGAGCACAAGGAGGCACAAGGGATACACCACTGCCAACTGGTACCCATGAATAGGTCCCATGACATCAAATGGACTAGAACTGGTGACCCCACTGCCTCCATAGGGGGTTCTAGCAGCAAACAGCCCTCTAACTAGCTCTAGTTATTGATATCTTTTCTATCCCGGGTTTTTTCTAAATCTCTCTAGCAGACAATGTTTCTTAGCAAAATCCCCCCCTTTACTTCACTAACTGTCACTAACAAAAAGCTACAACCTCTCATTCACCACCGGCCTACAGCAATGGGCAACACTTGATTGTACGTACGAACCTAGAGAAGGACTAGTAAAACGAAACCATTTTTTTTTATTTTTTCTCTAGCAGACCTATGTTTCTAGGGATTTACCCGTGGGGTAGATGCAGGCATAGTAGCAGAAACTTTTGCCGTGACATGGCTTTAGCTAGTGCGGTTATCTAGGATGTCATGGGGCCTCCATGAATACATGTAGAAGTGCGCGCGTGGTGATGAGACCGTTGGGGGTGGATCATCACCCGGGAGATATTCAGAAGCAAAAATGGAGTCTGGATCCGGAGTCAACTTTAAATGGGGTTCGTCTGACGGCTTTATCTGCCTCCTAAGGATGGAGGAACGTCTCCCCAAGCGATGCTTCTGCTGATAGTTTGTGGGGTACTTGAGGCTGCACCTATTAGGCGATTTTCGTTAATTTTCAAACTTTCCATGATTATCATAGTTCTCTTGCTCTGCCATTGTTATCCAGTGTGCATAGACGAAGATCCAATGCAAAGAAGCCCCGACGATGTCATTATTGCATTAGGCAATAAGGCTCCTCTCAGTCTTTTTTGTGTAATCTGCCCCAATGTAAAGCCATCACCCCACACAACAGATTGAACGGGAGGATATTTTCAACTTTTTGAAGCCATATGGTGCTGTTGCAAGCCAATCTTTGGCCATCATTACAGCACCTCGCAACTGCGTTGTCAAGTTCTGGCTGCTGTTTGGCCTTCTTTTTTTCCTCTTTGCCTCGGGTCAATGACCTTTGTGTGTCCAGGCACGTTCGTCTCGCTCCACTTTGTTGCATCTCTGTGATGCACTCGTTATGTTCAAGGTCAAGTCTAAACGCGTCCTTGGGCTCAAAACTATTTGGGCTACTCCTCAGGCCCATATATTTGAATCAATCAACATAAAGACTGAAATAAATACCAATGCTGCAACATGCCAATCTCTGCATCTTAATGATGCATGCCTTCTTTGTCTGCGGATCAGCTTGAGCAGATGAAGCTCAACAGAAAACTGTTTTCAGAATTCATTTTGTAGAATTGTTTATTTCAATATCAGGCTCAGATACTAATCACAACTATTTCTGTCTAGCAGTGTCTACCGTCAATAACCAGTCTTCAATGAATATTATTGACTGTTTTCATATGGTGATGAAAATTAATTGCAAAAAAAGAAACGTGATTCTCAACAGAGAGTCAAACAATTGTTTTTTGTCTGTTGACTTTTTCAAGAAAGTAGTTGCAAAATACCATGATTCTACTGTTCTTGCGTCGGTGTAATTGGCACGATTGAAATCCAAAGAAGAGATTATTGCAAAAGGGTCCAATCCAAACTGACCATTGCCACGAGATTGAGCACACGTGCACAACACACACCAAATGACACACGTTTGGACAACAAAAGGATGATGCTATCACTGACAGCTCATTTCAAATTGTGCCTGTCACTTGGTTGACCATTACCATGATATGCATCCTCAGCAGAGGATTCTACAAGCACCACGACCATCCCCGGATAGTATCGCCACCTCCTGTGCCTGCAATAGGTACCAACTTTTGACTCCTCTGTTGCCGTCTCTGTCTGATCATTTTTGCGCCAAAACCCCATCATTCTGGTGAATTTTTAATGTTGGCTTGCTTATTCCCAGACTTTTTGCCTTCAGCTGCTATTGTTCATGGCTCCTCAGTGAGGATTTATTCGTGCTAGGGGTGGTGATGTGCCTGACGTGCTGACAGCAGAGGACAACGGGGCCATAGGTAAGTCCAATTTGGAATTGGTCAAAGGTAAGACCAATTTTCTATCTTCTTGCCTTTTCCTTCTGCTGACTAACTAATAGGTTTCCCAATTAGGTTCAGGTAGTGGTACTAAGGGTTATGGCAACAGGGAAGACAGGGGAAAAGGGGAGAATGTGCATGTCTGTAGATAGGTTCTCATCCCAGATCAAGTTATTTGGACCACGGATCAGAATTTCTATGTGTAGCTCAAACGAGGGCGTGAAAAATATATTTACCCACGACCTATGTTATGAGATCCCGCTTTGTTCATCCCGTCCTGCTTCATAAATTGCTCATAACCTGATTTCTATGACGGTCAGAAGCGGGATTCTTGCTCCTGGAGGCAGACATCTCACCACCTCGTGACCACCAAAAATACCACCAAAAATATTTTTGGTGGCTATGAGACGGGATGCCCGCTTCGATCCATTCCATCCATCCCGCTTTAGATTTAGTAGCTAGTTAAGAATAGTAGCACTGTTCCAGATTGTATGTACAATTTGAATTTGAAAAGTTTCGATCACAAGATATTACCTTTATTCTATTCGAGACGTAATGCTTATTTGAATCACCAACGGTCTCTCCAAATTAGCCACCGATCCCTATTACATATAGATACACACATCACACAGTAATCGGGATGCACTCCACGAGGCAACGCAGAGTTCAATAGCTTGGGTATCCCACCTGAAGCATCTCATGGTGCGCGGTCGGCAGGCAGGATGCATGAATTGAAAGACCAATAGGTCGGCCGTTATTTCCTATGTATTCATGCGCGATCGAAAAACAATAAAAACACGCTGTGCGGTCGATCTTTAACGCCAAATTACGAATCGGGCTTTGAGTGACTATGCTTTTGACCTTAGATATGCATGGTGTTATCGAAAATTCACTCATTGCATGTCGTCAGGTTGTGCTGTGTGTGTTGTGGTCGGTGGTTGGGGTTTTATCTACCATTTGCTACGGTAGATACTAAATTTTCAGAGAGCCGACCTGTTCCAAAACCCTCTAGATTCTTCTATCTAGCGCAGCCGGATCACCGCCAATGTTGACCCCAACTGAAACGCCCTAGTCTACACTTGATGGGGATTGGGAAACCACCTTAACATTTAGTATCGAGAGAGTTTGCAGGGGTGAAAATGAGGAAAAACAATAGGCCAAATTTGGTGGTTAATTTTATCTAGGTATGTACCTGGCGAGAGAGAGAGAGACTTTTTTGTCGTCCAGTCCGGTCCGGTACGTACGTACATGACATGGGATGAGAACTCATCTGCAACACCTTACGGTGTATGAGAGCCTATAACATTGTCTGTGTACAGTTGCGGATGTATTTTTTTCTGTTAGGTCAGCTAAAAATGCTGTTCTTTAGAAATATAATTCATATTTTTCAAGTTGGCCTCGCAAAAGCAACGATTGACTGTGGGTGCCTCTCCAATGAGACGACTGAAGCAATGACTGATCATGATGGTCGTGGGGGGATCTCTTGTGTGGCAAATGGTATGTTTTGTACTTATGTTTTATTGCTGTTTCGACAAACCGGCCATCTAACCCGCCGATGACCAGTTGATAGACCTATGATGGCCACCATGTGTGCACAAGAATGACAGTGGTGCTCGGAGTGTGGACGGAGATGGACGGCAATGGGCAACACTGGCTGTGATCGGCCAATAGCAAGAGTTAGAGTGGGAAGGACGAGAAGGGACGAGCTTGGTTGGAGCTGGTTGGGCAGGCAGGCACCATGTGAACACAACTGTAGCAATGCTTGGGAGACGAGTAGTGGTGGGTGGTGCAAGCCACTTTGGCTGGGAGCAAGAGCCTAATAGGGGGTAGAGAGGGGGAGACAAACGAAGTTGAGCTCTAAGCTTGGCTAGGCAGACGTAACACGTAGCACACAGGCAAGGAGAGACGGAAAGAAGAGGAGCTAGCTGTAGCCATGTCGGAGTAGACCAATGCAGATGAATGCACTTGTTTTCTCTTATCTTTAATTTTAAATGGCAAGATCCAATTGGATACAATGGCTATTATAAGCACTTCAAAGTTCAAGCAAAAAGGCAATGACACTGAATTCCAAATTGATGCTGACATTTTTGATCGGTCGATGGTTGAATATTGGTGTCTGCATATAGGTTTTTGGTGTATGTTATTTTCAATGTTGTGTCTGTAAATTGATTTGGTGTTTACGTAATCCTTTGAAAATACATACACCAATATTACTGTATCTAGTGCATGTAGAGGTTTGCTTATGTCAAGTGTGAATATTTAAGTATAAATATCTATTTTATTCACATCCTCACACTTCTCAATGCCTCAGCAATGGAGACTGATGCTGATGCAGCTGCTGATATGCATCGCGGAAACCTTAGGTGCAGGATGTGGTGTCTGTATTCTGATTACAGAGGGGAACCTCTGTCAACGTTTAGTTTGATGATTTGTGGTCAGAAATTGGCTGACTGTGATGCCGGACTGCGGCTCGTCTTGAGTTCAGCTCAGCTAACCCAATCCAGCTCCGCAGATGATTCGAGGACATCCTCGATTTGACAGGCGTGCCCAGTGTGGTCAATGTGTGGATATGGGTACAGAAAAGCTGTGCCATACTCCTCAGATCTTTTTGATTTTGCTAACTAGGTAACTCTAATAGTTAATGGAAATCGATTCCAACCTATCAGCTGGGTGAGGAAAGAAATGGTCCTAGCTGCTCATTTCTAATTCAGTGGAGTCTGCGGCGCGTATTGGGGCAGGTGGGGGCTGACAGAACAAGGCTCAGCACATTTGAAAAATGGAGTCCAGTTAGTTAGGGACCCCATGAATCCCCTGGAAATCACACTGGATAATATATGTTGAGATTGAATATTTGAAAGTAACATACTTAGGCGCTGGTAGATAGTACGATAGTAAGTGCACATACCCACATTGACTTAGAAAACGAAGTGCCTTCGTTTTCAAAAATGGAACGCCCTATGTTTTCAAGGCTCTTTTTTAGAACGACCTCCTTTTCTAAAAAGTATCTTCGTTTTCAAATTTTGTTTTAGATTTAGGGCTTTCTTTGAACAATTGTTTGAACGACTTGAAAGAAACTTCTGTGAAAACATCATTTTTGTTGTTGATATTCTTGAAAATGAAGGGCCTTCATTTTCTCAAAAGTAACTTCTTGCGTTTTCAAGAGCCTTCTCAGAAACGCCCTTTTGTTTTTATTTTGGCACCTGCTTCTTCTAAGGCAATGTGGGTGCATTGTACACATATGATTGACCTTTTTTGTGGGCTCCCCCCCCAAAAAAAATCTTGCCTCGCCACGAAATTACTGTATTTTGCGACCATCACACATCAGCATGCCACGATATTTTCCACATAAGCAACGTACAAAATTATTTTTGATCATGATGGCTGCCAACAACCATGTATTGTAGGATGTACCAGTACCAAGTGGTTGTACCATGTCAAAATGTCACACATTGTTCCTATGGGTGCAAACTCCTGTAACTAGCGAGCTCAGGTTTTGGAGAGATGAGCAATCTAAAATCGGCGAGAAAAAGGTGGGATATTTATGGCGATATCTGCCCCAGTGAAATATTACGTCAATCTCCTCTAGGCGCAGAAGCCAATCTTCAACTGCCATGAAGACGCAATAATTTGTCAAACCAATTTCATATTGTTCATCTCTCCGCATCTGAACGATGGGGGATCCGGCTATGATTTTTACCTAGATAAAATATCGTCCGAAGCTTGCAATGCTGATCAGGCTAAATTCAACTATTGAAAAACTTGAAAATGTCATCGAAACCCGGCGGGTGGCGGTCGGACCAATTTTCGATCAAATCGCCCTCGCGGCCGATCCGAAATTGGTGAGGGCCCGTGAAGGCACCAATTAAGTCACAATCCAGCCGTTGCCCCTATGCTCCCCTTGTCATGGATGACGTCAGCTGTGCTGGTTCCCCCACAAAACCGCTCCAAACAAACATCCCTTTGACCTGAATGAAGGCCTGTGTGAAGGGGTTTTAGCTGTAGTGCCACCCCCGCCTCAAAACCCTTGCCAAACCGTCATTTTTGGACGACGACGACCATGACGCACCCTCGTTTCCGCCCATATCTATGCCTCCCCGCCCTTGTGTGGATTGACCCAGGCTCTTCAGCCTGAGGCAACACCTTAATTGAGTCAAGAGTGAGTTTGTTGCCTCTTTTCGCCTCGCGAGATGCACTTCTGGCTGCGATTGAGCCACGGTTCTGCTCGACATTTGTCGACGCTGTTGAGCCAAAATTGCACGTGTTCCCCGCCATATCATCCGTCCTTGCCTCACTGCTAGTATGTCGCCCCCAACAACGCCCCTTCTTAAGAGATACCTCCACAAGAATGGGGGAAGGCCTTGGCCACGTCTTAGTTGCCGGGGTCGGTAGCCAACAATCAACCAAGGCAATGGTCAAATAGTTGTGGAGGTTAATTTGCTTTGGTTTTCTTCCGATGCAACCAGGTAACGGATAGGAACATGTGAAAATTTTGGGATAGAAGGGAGAAGAAGGTGAGTATTTGTTCATCACCATTTGTATCGTACCTGCCACATACTTACTTTTGAATTTGTGCACATGTGCTAGGGATCCTGTCGCTGGAGGCAGGGAAGGGGAACATGGACGTCGCGGCGATGAACAAGGCAGGTTCTGATGCAAAAGTGCGCATATCAATCCCAACAATCAATGTCGCGAGCGTAGGAAAAGGCTACCGACTGCAGGAGTAAGGTAGCGGTCATTTAATGGCGGATGCATCAGGGAGCAGTGGCAAAAAATGAGGTAAGCGTTGCACCACTTTTGTTTATTCTTCCATTTCATTATTCACTGATCTGATCTCAGCCTTTTATCTTCGCTTTTAGGTGGTTACCTTAAGTAGATGCAAGTTGCATGTTGCCCCAAGAGAAGCGATTGGCTACAACTATGCTGTGCTTTTAGGTCGGGGGCGACAGCAGAAGGGCAGCGGAGGTCACGGGCGCGAGCATTGGCTCCAGCCCAGGCAAAGAGGGGCTCCGTTCGATGGACGGCATCAGGGCGTGGGACATGCTGCGACTAATTCAATAGTACTTTGTATGTTTTTATTCTAGTTCTATCACCTCGATCTCATTCATGCAACTAATGAAATTTCACCTTTTGCTCCTCTTGTTGGGTCTCTGAAATTGACGTTGTCGCTGAAAATGAAGGATGGAGGAGCGACGGCCCATCCCAAGGCGTCTGCCTCAGTAGGCAGCAATGGTGCAAATGTTCCGAAGATGATGCGAGCGATGTCATGAGGGTGGGGGAAGACTTTGGCTTTGGTTGGGATCGGCTGTGGTTGGCATCGGCTCGAACGATGGACCCGCCGAGCCAGGAGGGGGTGCCAATGGTACTGATCATAGGGTGGGGGAGGTGCTGCGGCTGGGAGGGCAAGCGGTGCTCGTAGGGATGGTGCGACAGGACGCACGGGTGCTCGGCGAGATATCACTTCTTGTGGGGCAGGGCAGTGACCGCCGTGTGGAGACTGAAGGCGTGGCTTGTCGGCGGAAGAAGCAAGAATCTCCACGTGATGCGCCCTTTACTTATACCCGGGTTTTGAGTTGAGGCTGTCCAGCGCCGACACGGCAGTCGACGCCAAGACGTCCTACTTCTTCTCGTCCGACTTGCCCCCTCCTCCCGTCGCAGTGGGTGCTCCCTTGCCGGCCTCCTCGTTGGACCCATCCCGGTCCTCACCCTCCAACGTGGCGCTCGTGTGGTGGCTCGCCAAGCTCGGGACCGAGGAAGGACGGTTCACTGGTGAGTCATTTGCCACTTTAATAGTTTTTTTAGTTGTTGCGTCACGAATCACGTTTTGTTCCATTCGCTGACTCCCTTGCCTTTGCTTCTTTTGGCTTTATCGTCCCCTCTGCACGTGTTCTTTGCGGGCATTTTAATCTGCAAGGGTCTTCAAGCCAGAGGACGACACCCCAAGATGCTGGTGGTGGTGGTACAGAGGATCTGGAGTCCAACTCAGTTCTTGGCGTAAGAGTTTCGGTTAGCTTGGGGTTTGGCCATAACGTGCATATCCTCGAATCATAGATTAGCAGACATAACTCTACTAAAAATGAATAGAATTAAGTTATCTGGGCTCCTAATATGCTTAGCTCAATCTTTGAAGTGAAACACTCTCTTCTTCTTTATCCAATTGTGTAGAAAATTTACTAACCCCTACATAGTCCTAGCTAGCCACAGCCAGCTCTCCTAACAGGTCACAAAATTATCCAGGTTATGCTCCATTTGAGGCAATTCCTGATGGAATTTGGCCATATCTAATATTTACAAACATCT
>JALLPA010001268.1:0-11322 GCA_036939895.1 Thalassiosira exigua
AGACGATAGATGCACCACCAAATGTAATTCTAAAGTTCACTTTTATGTCAAGATAGCGATGGATTGATTATCCGCATCCCTTTGCAAAGAACATTTAAATACTTTCCGAGGTATTTATGTACAAATGAAAACTACGGGACCGATCTCCAACTAGGGGCGGATCCCAAACAACTGACTTTTTTATTCTACACACCTCCTGTAGAGTATTCAAAAATCAGCCGTAACTTCCCCATATATTTACTCACTTTTGGGGGTTGCAGTGAAATTGAGATATGTACATAGAGCTCGCTTCAGCTAGAAAAAAACTTCTCACATTATACATACTTGGACTAAAATCCTAACCTAAACAAGTCCCATAAAGGCGAGGAGACAGTTGAATACTTACTCTTAATTTTCCCACTTAAATTTGTCTCCAGTGACACAATTATGAGGGGAATATCCGTTGGTGGAAGGTTAGCTGATGGAGGGCTGTCAAACAAACTTCAAATATTTGCCTTTGGTACAGGTGCGTGACATGAAGATATTGGCCTTTTCTGCATCCAGGCTTTTGCATAACTATAAAGTTTTCTCACTCAATTTGAAGGGTGGTGTTGGCTCAGCCGTAAAGTTGTCTTAATAATAATAATAAATCTGAAAATGTTATCGTAAATTAACCATGTTATTTAGTAAGAACAATCTGATATCTTTGTCAGGTCTGACAGTGTTGGTGTTAGATACATTTCTGAGTGATTAAGATGGATGAACATCTGACATGTGTAGCTGTTAACAAACATGGTACAGACGTAAGAGTTTCGACGATTGGGGCTGGTTTTCAGCAAGCATCTCTGGGGGCGCATCTGGAAAAAATCACGTGCTTATGTACAAGTTAGTACACGGGTCTTTCCTGCCTCATTATTCCTAACAAGGTCTTGCAATTTGCAATGCTATTATCACAAAAAGCAAAGTACAGGCACCTCACGACTCAAAAGAATCATATGCTGCCCCCTGCAACAACTTTAGCTTCTCATTTTGTCCTTCGATCTTCTGAAGGAATGCAGATAGCGTCATCATTGTCCTCATATATCCTAGTGGATAGATCCCCCCAACTGACTGGGTCTTTATCACGCTGTTCCTCATCCAGCCATTTCTCCACGATGTCGCCCGTGAGAGAAGCAACTCCCGCAGAGGCCATCAGTGGCAAAATGACATCGTAGTTTCTGGTGCACTCAAATAACAAAAGGCTGGCGGTGAGAGGTGCCCTGAAAAGGGCCGATAAGACACTTGCTGCCCCAACCATGGCAAATGCAGGAAGTCCGGAAATGCCCTGGAAAATGGGATAAGTCGAAAGTTCGGGATAGGCATGTGATAGACTCTGTAACGATTCTGATATAATGTTGTGATATCCTGCTCCCAGCACACCCCCAAGGAATAAAGAAGGAGCAAATGTTCCACCAACAAGACCTGGGAAAGTCGAGATGGTGAGAGTCAACCAAGTAAGTTTCGATAGTGTCCTTTGGTTACACTTACCACTCGACGCACTTATTGCAGTTGTTAACAGCTTTGCCACCAGCAGTATGAAGAGGTATTCAGTTGGTATGTTGTCGTTCAAAAACAGTCCATTCAGAGTGTCATATCCTGTAGCGTTGTCGGTGATCAGAGATGTCATGAGCATTCATTAATGTGAAAGTCAAACCTTGGCACCCAGGTGTTGCCACTTACCAAAGAAAAGAACTTGAGGAATGAAATATCCAACGACACCGGTAAGTACACTTGCGATCATCGGCTTCGCGTATTTGGGTATCGATTTGAATGTTTGTTGAACAATTTCCGGTCCTTCTTCCCCATCAAAAACGTTCTTCGAGAACTGCGCAACCCCGCTGAAGATAGCTGCTACGAGGCCCGACATAGCACCAAGGACTAGGTATAGTGGCAACTCCAACAGAGGATTATTGAAGTCGAAAGCGCCAAGTCGCAAGGCAAGCTCGCTCCCCAACAGCAGCTGAATGGTCAATGCCGATACGACCGACGCTAGCAGGATAGCGCTGATGTTGATCTGCTGCAAGGCAAGCGCTTCTCCCCCGACACTCGCCGCTCTTGTCTCGCCCTCACGGCTCGACCCATTTCCATTTTCATCCTTTCTCAAAGGGAAGTCGATCGAGACTAGGGCGTTTTGGACGATTTCCAGAGCGAAGAAAACCCCGCTCAGCGGCGCGTTGAAGCCCGCGCTCACGCCCGCCGCGGCCCCGCACGACAGGAACAGGCGATCCCTCGCCACCTTTCGGTTCACCCTTTCGACCTCGGTCAGGTCGTAATCCTCCAACGTGCCGAAGACCCACGTGAGCTTGGAGAACAAGTCATTGTTCATGAGCAGACGACTGAAGCTCATGCCCGCTTCGACCGATGGGCCTTCGGGTCCAAGGCTTTGGGGTTGGGTTTGATTTGTGTGTGTATAAATGTATAGTCGTCATGAGGTGTACCGAGAAGAGTACAGTAGGTGTGAGAGTATCTTTGGACCTTGTGCTAACATCAGTAAAAAAGGTGGATTGCTTACCTATTCCCCGTGCCCAGAGTAGCCGTGGCTGCAAGGGACTTCCGGAAGAAACGCATCAAATCATTGCGCTCCGACGGAGGCGGCAGGTCCTTCGTGCACGACAGGAGGTCTTCCGGGGGAGTGGCGTCCGATGCACGGATGGAGTCGAGATCCACTGGATGGGTTTGATTTTGAGGTTCCAGACGATCGAGAAATGGGTATCAATAATCACAAAACGCACATGAGAATGGTGATGAAACAAATCGAAACAAATCGCCATGTATTCACCTTCCTTCACCGTGTCCCTCAACCCCGGGGGCATATCCCCTCCAAACTTCAACAGGCCTCCCACGACCAACCCTCCGATCAACGGTATGATCGACAGCGGCAAAACCTCGCTCAGCCGCACCGAGAACGTCATGATCTCCTCCCCGCCCGAATTCCAGAGCACCGGACTCAACAGCGGGAGTCGGATGCCGTCCCCGTACAGCGCCTCTCGGACGAATTCCACCGCGGTCTTGAACACGGCGATGTTGGTCCCCGTGAAGAGGCCGATGAGCACGGCCGTGAAGAGGATGTAAGTCTTCTCGCCGAGCCAGTTGGTCGGGAGCTGTCGAGAGGAGGAGGCCGCCGTGATGCCGCCAGTGGACGCGGAGGCGGAGGACCTGCCCTTGTCCGAGATGGAGGGCGCGTCTGCCGAGAGCCCTTCCACATATTCCGCCTCTGCATCTTGCTCCTCGGCGGTCGCGCCTCCGTTCAAGCCTTCCTCCGTCAGCTGCGGCGCCATCGCCAGGCGCCCGAGGTCGTTCGCGCCTCTTCGGCGTTGCCCCACAGCGTTCGCAGCCGCAGACGGGAGCAGGGGTCTTCTTCCCGCGCGTCCGCTGCTGCCGCCTCCAACGCTCGCTCCGACTCCGACGCGCCCGCGAAGAACCATCGAAGGCTGGAATGCTACGGCGCAAGGGCCCGGGCGAATCAACACGGCGCACCACGACCATGCCATCGCGGCGACGCCGAGTCGAGGCGACGTCGCCATCTTCGTGCGAGCTAGCGAGCGGCCGCGGCGACGAGCGATCGGACCGGGTCGCGCGGCAACGGGCCCATGCCCCAGCCGAAGCGGACGCGCCGCAACCGCAGTCGCGCCGGTCGCGACCTTCCCCTTTCTGCGATGCTTCCCTGCAACAGGAAGCAGACGATAGAAGGTGCTTGCGCCACCCCCGACCGTGAGCAATGCCTGCCTCTCGAAGCGAACGAGCGAAGCGGGGTCGACGGCGGCGGGCGGCGACGACGCACCCGAGGAAGCGAGGGCCGGCGGCGAGGACGACGACGACGACGGCGACGAACGAAGGACGCGACGAAGGCGCCATGACTACTGTTTTTGATTTAGCGGGCGCGTCGGGCCGCTCACCTAATAATGTTGTGATCAGGGGGTCGATTCACGGAAGTTTTTTTTGAATATGTTACAGCTTCCTCAAGTTCCAAAAATGTTTGCAATAATTTATTACATTTTTTCCAAAACATCGATCTTTTTGATCTCATTTATTGGCTCCAAGAGGCTCAATAAGTGCCATACAAGAATTTAAAAATGAAGTTATGATGTTGGGACTACGGGGGCGGCGCCAACCTAAGGATTTTTTTTTGCCCGATAAATTCAAAACTCTAATGACTTCCTCGAACTCCGCTCCGACTCCGGTGGCGGGCACGTGAATGAGCGATCAGAATTGAAGTTTTGAGCGAAGCCAGCGATAACAATATTCACTTGATCATCAATGACAATTTTGAAATTACATCGCCATACTATCTGGTTTAATCTTTCCAAACGAAGTGCCGAGAGTAGAATAAAGTGTGTTTTGACGTGTGCGAGGCAGGCTATTCGGGCATCAGAGTGCTATTCTGTACATGTCCTTGTCTGTACTATGGTACTTACATACCTACATACCTCTAGGTACCTCGGATTCTCGGATCACCAACTCTGTCGATTCAACATGCAACTATTTCTGACATAAAAAATTGATCACACATTGGTATCAACGGTCACAAGATTGATCACTATCATTCGCCACGTGTACAACAACTTCTCTTTTTATGGTATGTAGCTAAACTTCCGAAGGAAGACAAATTTCAATTTCATCTGCAACACCATCCAGGCAACAAGTTTTTTCCTTCTTTCTAATCACTGAGCACATATCTAGGAGTATGTATCTTTATCTTCATATTTTCCAAATATGAACGAATATTTAAATAGGTAAATTGTTATTAAGGGGAGAAAATCAGGTGTCACCACATACGACCAACGAGCAACGAGCGACCAAGCAAGCAACGTCCCTCGCATCGCTCGATCGTGCAGCGCCCATTATTTTTTTATCACCATCACCATGAGACTGGACGCGATGATAGCCCCCACGGCCGTCGGCCTCTGCGGCCTCTGCCTCCTCTCCGCCGCCCCATTGCAACTGGGTCACGTCGGGGTCGATGGATTTCCGCCGCCGAGACCGAGGGGTCACGGGAAAGTGCGCTGTCACTCGGAATCGGATCGTCGACTGTGCTCCTCGAATCGACCGTGCCACCCTCCGCCCCTCTCTTGTTCCGTGGCGATTTGCAAATCTGGGCACAGGAACGATGTCTTCGGCTTGCGACTTATGGGAAAATCGGCCAGTGACAACGACGATTACATCGATGCGGTCGTGGAAGAAAAGACGGCGGGCTTATCCTTGAACAATGAGGAAATTACTCCTGTGAGAACTTGCTTACTTCGACTGCGTTGCCCTTTTTTGCACGCTGGTTTGGTTGCATCTCATCGCTTGCCCCCATTGCGTCAGACGAAGGAACGGAAGAGGGACGTGTTCAAGCAAGCCCTGCGCGACATAGCCTCCCTGAGCCTCGTTGATTACAAGTGGCGCTCGGCGCTCTTCAAGAAGAACGAGGCGGACCGGATGGAGGAGGAGTGGATGGCAAGGATGATGGGCGAGGATCCCTCCTACGCGAGGCCTATGGACGCAGGGGAAGAAACGCGGGGACCCCTGGTGAGTTTGTAGCTGCTATTTCTTTGATTATTATCAAGTGATACATTCGTAATGTTCCCGAAAAGCAGAAGAGGTGGCAACATTCCTGGCGCTTATTGTCACAATGCAACAAAATTTTCACCAAAAATTTACAATCCTACTTGAACTTACTACCAACAACTGGAACTAGGGAAACGCAGAGAGATCTGCGGTAAAATGGCTCACATCTGTGATAGAAGAGGAGGGCAAGCGCGCCCAACGCATCGCGGAATCCGATGGAGAGTTGATCCGTCCAAAAGACCTATCCCCCGGCGACGAGGCTGGTCCTCTCTCAGAGCTGGAACGACGCGCCATCCAGTTCTTGAACGATATCACGGATTCCGAGGTGGAGCGCGTGCGGTCGGGGACTTTCCGGCCGAAGGACATGCAAACCCCCGGCCCGCTGGGGGAAGCCGAAGCGCGCGCGGTCCTCGCTCTGGGTCGGATCGTGGAGAGCGAGAAGTTTCGCATGGATCAATCGCGGCAGAGGGGGGGCGAGATGGTGCGGCCGATCGACGTCCCGGGACCACTGGGGGAGTTCGAACGGTACATCGGCGACATTATGCGGGCCGAGCTGCAGCGAGTGAAGGATCGGGAGGCCAACGAAGGGAAGCTGGTGCGGCCGAAGGATGGGTCCATGAAGAGCGGGCTGAGCGAGGTCGAGAGTAAGGCCGTCAATGATTGGGAGATTCTGAAATCAGAAGAGAGGGAACGGTTGTTCAGCTTGCAGCGTTTCTTGAACGAGAGGAGGCCCATGGAGATGGACAAGGATTCGCCCTTGGGGGTGACTGAAGCCTTCACTGTGGGGTTGCTGCGCGGACCAAAGCTGCTCGGAAGGGTAGTTGGCCGGGTACGAGAGTTGATGAAGAGCGAAGAACTGGATGGCGAAGACCAACAAATGATGCAGAAAAGTCTTCCTGCATCTTCTGGGAATTCAGATACCGAGGACGCAAATTCAAGCTCTGAGAAAGAGAAACTTAGTGGTCCAAAGGATGATGATGTCAAGTCTTGAAATGTGGAAAGCATGTACAATAAGATGTCCAATGTACTAACAGAATGAAGAGTCAAGGCAAAGTGTGAACTTGGTGTGAATCTTTAATATTTACATCGCTGGTTGCCCCATCCAATGGGTGCAACTTGATTGCGAGACAGTTGATAAAAAGATTCAGTAGCATGAGTGTGTGTAGGCTTCTTCTGCAAGGTCGTCAAGGATACTTGTGAGGTCAGATGCATCAGATATGCTGAATGATACATCTGTCCTATCATCTTCTAGTTCTCCCCATGGATAGAACCTCCCGCCACCTCTCAAGTCATCAGCCCTCCTTGTTGGGCTATTGCGAAGACCTTTCTTAAGAAGGTCGATCTGCTCGGAATGAGACTGTATCAAGCTCTCCACCATCTTTTGACTCTTCATCCGTCGGCGCCTCTCGGATTTCGCTTGCGCTTCAGACTTGGCAGCTTTGTCCTTCCCTTTCTTCTTCACCGCCTTGACGAGTAGTTTAGCGGCTCTCTTCACCTTCTCCACTTCCTTCTTGGCGCTGACAAGTTCGGCGTCGTGCAGCTGCTTGGATCGATTGATCAGAGATTGGCTACGTTCCATCTCTTCCTTCAGCCAGCGAAGGACTTCCTCGTTCTGATCTTCCAGGTTAATGTTTGCCAACGAATCAGCGCCTCTCCTTTGGCGACTTGAAGTGCGAGGCCTTGTTTTTCTTGGTCGCGAATCAACACTTATTCCGTCAACGTAATCCATCGGAAACTCTCTCGTGTCCCGTCCATAGGATGCATGGGTTGGTCTCCGAGACGCCGACGCAGTGTGGGGTCGAGATCTTTGCGGGTTTTCCTGGAGAGAATTGGAGCTTCTCTGGCTTCTGTCACTGCTGCGCCTATTGACCGGAACCTTCTTCTTCGCACGGGCGTCACGACATCGGCTGCCATGAGCATTGAGTTCACGATCGTCTACTGAAAGAGATCCCTCACTGAAGTCATAACCACCCTCCTTGAGAGCGTCCACCAAATGCTCGATCTCGGTCGCCATCTGATAGACGTATCGCGATGAAAGAGACTTGTATGTCCCAGCTGTTTTCTGTTGGTAATGCTCGCAAATCTTCTTGATTTCGTCCAACGATGGCGGGGGGAGATCCCTGAACGAGATGCCCGAGGATACCACCCCTTTTGGGCCGACTCGATGCCTTGGCTCTGGGACCGGAATGTCCGTCTTCTTCCTGTCTTTCCGCATCATGGTGGAAGCAATGATCGAAGACGAAGAAGTGTCCTGAGTGCGCAAGGAATATTGCTTTTGAGGCTGCTCAGGCGAACAATGACGGCACTCGAACGTCTGGCGTCGTTGCGTAGGGGTTTGAATGAATGCCAACGGCTTCAAACTCACATGTGTTTGGTGTTGGCGGGGTGTGCAGGGGCTTGCAAAATTTGCATGGGTGTTTTTCGCTTTTCTTGAAAAAAAAACTCATCCTTCAGACGGCTCTCTTGTTCAGACCCTTCGACCAGGACTTCGATTGACGGGCCCGGTTGAAACGGCTCGAGTATCGATGAGATGGGGATGAGTTGAGATGATAGGATTGTGCTGACAGGAGCACCATGTCCAATTCAGTCGCAAGCTCACGTGTTGGAAGGAATAGAAAGTACAACATTGCTCCAGAGTTCTTGTCGTCGCCGTACTTGTCCAAGCCTATTGGATCTTTTGACTATGATAAGAAAAGGAGGAGCGGAAGTCCGAAGGCCAAGGGGTCAGGACGCAGGCGAGGAGATAGCGATGCCGAAAGCTTGGGAAGCTTCAGAACTCATCGTACCACGTCGAGCTACAGAACTCAACGAACGTACCAGCGTCCTTCGAAAAACAGCGCACAAAGAATGGCGTCCATAAAGAATTTTCTACTGCCTCGCGAAATGGATAAGTTGCTCAGGGGATTCAGACAGAAACACAGCAATCATCCCATAACGAACGGCCAATCGGAGGAAGATTACGAAGATGATAACTCGACTATTGCTTCGGCTGATGCCGCAAGCCTTGACGACAAGGCTGTGTACCTGCACTGTCGAAGAGATGGAGAAGAAGTAATGAAATCAATCTTCTCGGGTCCGCTGTTTGCGGAATTAACCTGGAGGAATTGCGATAGAGAAAAGGGGCCAATAAAGAACGATCTAACTCTTCCACCAGTTGGCTCTATTGATCATGATAAGAGTGGGGAGGTATCCGATCTGGAATCTGCCCATTCCTCGGCCAGCAAACTGGTTGAGAGTAAACACCCGGTCTACGCAAGACGGAAAAGATAGTACTATGCTCGGATTTGGCCTAGGAAGAAGCCTTGAGCTTCCCTGATGCAAAGTAGATGTCATTAGTTGAAAGTCTTACAAGCTGTCTTCTTCGTTTATTCCTTTTCTTGACTTGTAGCATACTCTAGAAGCTGGCGGTCTTCTTCCCAGCCAAAGCAAGGCTTGGGGATTATCTCATTCGAGGGGTTTCTCCTGGAGACTCAGAAATAACGAGGCAGTGCACCTCCTTGAAGACAAGTGGTATCCAAAAAAGTGCATTCCGATAGCTGTCTCCCTTCGGGGAGGGGTGTGGATAGATTTAACCCAGCGACGGCGAGGTGAGTAAGATTGGCCGTTGGCAAAACGAGCTCCGGCATCGGTTATGCATCTTAGATCTATAAATCTAACCTCTAATCTGCTTCTACATTGCTTAGTTTTCTTTGAGCTTGCTTTAAGCATCATCCATTGTTTACATCTCGATACAATCCCTAAGTTCAGGTTCCTCTTCTATGTGCAATAATCATTTTGCTGATCCAAGAAGATCATCAAATCATTTTCTTGGTGCTGCCATCGTCCCATACAGGATCATACCCGTTCTCTACAAGTGCCCGCTCAATTTTTGCCGCGTGCTCCTTGCCTTGCAACTCCACCACCACCTTTACATGGACGTGATCAATATTGGAATGGAGGAATGCTCGTTCGTGATACATATCCTTTATGCTTGCTCCATTGTCTCCCAGCAGTGTCGTGAGACGTGCGATTCCTCCCGGTCGGTCCGAGACAGTCGCAACGAAGTTCTTCATCCTGTCATCGGCCGCAAGACCGCGTTCTAACACTCTGCCCAGCACCGTCGTGTCAATGTTTCCTCCGCACAAAGGCACGACGATGTTCTTCCCTTTCAGCTCCGGTCGATCGAGCTGCGCACCGGGCAACAACGCCGCCAGCCCGGACGCGCCTCCGCCTTCGACGACCATCTTCTCGTTCTCGATCAGGCGCAATATGGCCAACGAGACCTCCTTCTCCGTGCAAGTGACGCACTCGTCCACGTAATGACGCGCCACCTCGAACGCGTGCGGACCTACTGTCGGCACGGCGAGGCCGTCGGCCAACGTCGGCGTCACCTTCGCCGGCACCGGTTTCCCCGCCGCGATCGCTGCCGTGTACGACGCCGCGAATTCCGGCTCCACTCCGTACACCGCTACGTCCGGCTTCAGAGTTTTGACCGCACAGGAAACGCCGGCGATCAAACCCGCGCCGCCGACGGGGACCACGACGACGTCGACGCAGGGGACGTCCTCTATGATCTCGATGCCGATGGTGCCCGCCCCAGCGATGATGGGCGGGTCGTCATAGCCGTTGACGTATTCAAATCCCTCCGACGCTATGAGCTTCTCGGCATACTCTTTGGCCTCTCCTATGTGGGAGCCTTCGATTATGATCTTGGCTCCAAATTTCTAGGAAGGATCATAATGAGCTTCACTGAGAAACTCTGAGATACGCCTGCTGATCAAACTGAACTCACTCACCCGACACTTATCCACCTTGGCCAAGGGTGCAACAGTAGGCATCACCACTAGATTTGATTTGTTTCATTCGGTGCGAGGCACATTGGACGAAAGAGGGTTGACATTTGACAAGGGAGTGATCTTGTACATTTCTGAGACCTAAGAAGTTGTGGAACATCCGACGACCCAGACGCACTCACCCGTCACTGGCACGTCCAATTCCTTCCCGTGATACGCCAGCGCCAACGCGTGATTCCCCGCGCTCGCCGCTATGACCCCCGTCTCGCGCAGCCGCTCCTCTCCCAGCTCGCGCTTCAGCGCCAAGATGGCGTTCCGCGCCCCCCGCTCCTTGAACGAGCCCGTGAACTGCTGGAACTCGGCCTTCAAGAAGATGTTCGCCCCGAGCAACTCCGACAAAAAGTGGGACTTCGCGCACGGCGTGCGCTTCACCCCGTTCCGGATGGCGACGTTCGCGCGGGAGACGTCGGCGAAGGTGACCGGGAGGGATTCCAGCACGGCCTCGCGGGAGGACTTGGCCTTTCGGCGGGGAGGGGAGGGATCCTCCGCGCCTTCGTCGGCGGCGCGTTCGTCGCCTCCGTCCGGGACGACGCCGGAGAAGGGACGGGGGGTCGCGATGGGGTAGGGGAAGCCCGCGGCGGCGCCGGCGCCGAGGGATGCGAGGTTGGACGATCGGGCCGATTTCGCGGCGGGTGCCACGGCGCGCCGGCGAGGAGCCGACGCCGCGACGGTTCGAGCCGCCGAGAAGCCGCGAATCATGGTCCGAGAGGGGACGGCGATGGATTGAGCACGGACGTCCTTGGCGAGACGAAGCGGGGGTGTTCCGCCGTCGGATGTTGTTGCCGCGCCGCTGCCGCTTCCATACGCGCCGCTTTGTTGTCTTCTCCTGCTCTCTCTGCCCTCTGCTCTCTTCTCTGTCTCTGGCAACTGCAAGACCCTGGATGAGGGTACTTACGTAAAGGTCGCTTTTTATAAAAATTCT